>PVIC010001088.1:0-32672 GCA_004025085.1 Thryonomys swinderianus
ACTACTTTATATGTTGAGTCAGTGTGACTTTTCATAGATTAATAAATAAAGAGCTTAACTGTGGTTATAGCAGCACACTTCCCAATTTGCTCACTTTTTATTTTCCTTTTTTATACTTTTTCATCATATGCAGAAATTTTCTGCACTATTGGAACTTACTTTGCCAATAAAATTTCTGTTGCAACAATATAGCAGGAAGTAACAAGTAAATTTTCTGTAGGAATTCAACTTTAGTTCATTTCTCTAAGATTTCCATTGCATATATTTTATATACTACTGTATATTACATATATAGAGACACACACACACACACATACACTGTTGAAATCTAATGGCAAAAATGATGATGAGAGATACATTTAACCCTGAATCTATCTATCTATCTATCTATCTATCTATCTATCTATCTATCTATCTATCTATCTATCTATCTGTCTGTCTGTCTGTCTGTCTGTCTGTCTGTCTGTCTGTCTGTCTGTCTGTCTGTCTTTCTCTCTCTCTCTCTTCCTGACAGGGTCTTACTTTGTAGTTCAGGCTGGCCCTGAGCTCACTATGTAGCTCAAGCAAGCCTGGAACTCAGAAATCTTCTTGTCTCTGCCTCCCAAGTGCTGCGATTACAGGCGTGAGCCAGCACACCCAGCATTGTATATGGTTACCGGGGATTGAACTCAAGACCTTGTGCTTGTGAGCCAGGCGTGGAAACCACTAAGCTAAATCTCCAGCCCTAACCCTGAATTTATACTAGCATCTTACTTTAAAATTTCCTTTTTGTGGTAGAGTGATATAAGGCCAAGGCAAATGCTGATGTAAAGAAAACCCCATAAAATAACCATTCTTACTTCCTTTACTTTGTCCAGAGATCATATATGAAAATACAGCTCTCTCTGCTGACTTTCAGAGGGAGGTGTGACAATGTTCACAAGAACTTACTAGGTACATTATAACCTGTAGCACAGATCATTGTATTCACAGGACCATGGCTGGTGGCTTCAAGTTCCTACACATGAGCAAAGGTATTCAGGTAGGAAGGAAGATAGAAATAATTTCAGGTGTTCCAAGGATATGCTTAGAAATTCTCCATCTAAAAATTGTGAGAAAGATACTTTGCTTAATATAAAAAGCATTAGAAACTCCTTTAGTCAAATTCTAGAATAAGAATTTGGCAATTAGAAACCACTCCACCACCAATATCACCACTTTATACAGTTAGCAGGTAGCAGACATTGCTTTTCAGTTGGACTCTGTAACTTCTGATTCTTCGTAACAGAACATTCCAGAAAATTCCTTCTTCCCTCATCAATTAGGGTCAGCACATGAGATATCACTACTTTGTCATCCTACAGTTTTAGGAGTTACTCAGTATTTACAGTAGATTAAACTGTAAAGAAACCCAAAGGGGCTTGCCAAATTTTAATGCTTCTCAGTTGTTTATGGAGAAATATCTTGCCATCTTGTTTGAAGACCCTGGACACCTGAGATCACTTTGAGAAACTTCAGGAAGCAATTTTTATAATCTTGGCCTGTGTGATTTAGTTTATTGTTATTTTAATTTTAATTATATTGATTCATTATAAGGACATGATATTAAGATCTTCGTACATGAGGAACACTTGAAAAAAGTAGGTAGAGAGTTTAAGCCCTTTTGAGGTGGATGGAAAGTCTTCCTAGAAGTTTCCTAATCTAGAGGACATTCAGAATTACTTCATTTCAGGACTTAGTGCTACATTCTCAGCAAAGGAGCACTTCAAGGCCTTCAAGAAAAAAATGCAGTAATTTTTATGTTTAATTGACATATTTGCATATACTTGTGGGGGTACAGTATGATGATTTGATGAATGTATAGAATAAGAATTTCTAATGACCAAGTCGGTGTAATTGGCATTTCTACCTCGTCAAACATTTATTCATTCCATGTTTTGAAACTTCAACTGTTCTTTTTTAGCTACTTTGATCTATGTAATAAATTATAGATTTTAGTTACCCTATTGTACAGAACACTTGCATTATTTCCGCTAAGTGGAGTTTGGAGGACTGTATTTTTAAATTGATTTTATTGGTATACTTTATACATACAATATGATCGCATTTAATACTGAGAACATGTACCTGTACATTGCACATCTTGATTCTCATTTTTCCTCTTTCCCGGCCTTACCTATATCTCCCGTCTCCTATATACATAAGCTCTGTTTCTTTTTTTTTTTTTTTACTATCAGGTTTTTTCTTTGACTTTTTTACTTTCCTCTACCCACTCTTTCCCTTTTCCATATTTTCTTCCCATTTAACATTACCGATCGTACATTAACTGTTTCTCATTTACATATGAAATAAACATTCAGTGTCAAAAATTGTAAGAAAGATAGCAAAGAAGAAATTGTTATTCTAGCTTTGAAAAACTGCTATTAATAATATTTACATGTAGATATCTTAATAGAAATCAATAGCCAGAATAGATATTCTTCTACATGATACCTGCTAGAATGACCCAAGCAGATAGCATTTTCTTTCCTTCAAGCCAATTTTTGTCCATTGACTGGAATTTTTTTGAGATTAGGAAGTTTGCTTCAGATCAGACTGAATTTCCAAAGCCCTAAAACCACTAAAGAGCAAACTGAGATATCTTAGTGTTGTTTTCATCTGCATCTCTCTAATGACCAGCGATGTTGAGCATTTCTTCTTATGCTTCTTGGCAGCTTTTACTTCTTCCTCTGAAACGTGTCTGTTCATTTCAGATGCCCATTTTTGAACTGGGTCTTTAAATTTGGGGGGAATGATGTTTTTGAAGCTCTTTATATAGTCTAGATAGTAGGCCTTTGTCCCAGACAGCAGGTAAAGATTCTTTGCCAGTTTGTTGGTTGTCTTTTTACTCTGCCAGTGGGTTTCCTTTGCTGTGCAGAAGCTTTTTAATAAAAAGAGATCCCATTTGCTGATTTTTTTCTGATCTCGCACTATAGAGGTTTTGTTCATAAAGTCTTTCCCTAAGCTGATGCCTCCAACAGTTTTATGTAACCTGTTTTGCAGCAGGTTTAGTGTTTCTGTTTTTACATTTAAGTCTCTAATCCACTTTTAGTTTTGTACCTGATGACAGAGATATATCTCGCTGGTGTGGTATGGTCTAGCTGGTATGAGAAACTGAAGATGTTAATGAGTTCTGGAATGTATGATGGATATTGTGAAATAGAAAATATTCAAAGGGGAATGAGGATTAATTGAGCAGTAAGGAAAAAATGTGATGGTAATAAAAAAGGAGAAACGAAGCTTATGTATTTAGGGGGTTGTGAAGTGGGTAGAGGAACGGGAAAATAATGAGAATTATGTCATGTTCTGGTACAAATTCCCAATATTGAGTGTGATCATGGTGTGTATATACAATATACCAGTAAAGATAAAAAGTTAAAACAAAGAAGAGACTGAGAGAGGACTTTTAAAGCTAACTTCTGTGTTCTTTGAATTTTGCATGAGAAACAAAGATGTGGGTTTTTTTGGCATGAAACCCAGAATCTTGAATCAGAACTAAAAAAGTGTTCAAATGTATCAGTCTTCAGTCTGTTTAGCAGTTTAAGGTTTAGGGATTTTTGTTTGTTTGTTTGTTTGCATTACTGCCTTTTAACACTTCCATTTGTTTCCTGTTCTCTCTCCCAAGCCTTCCCTTTATGACAAATGATCATTACCTGAGCCAAGGGCTGCAATCTGATGATTTAATCAGTGTTATTGTCACAGTGAGCATTGAAGTGGTGGAGAATGAATAAACTTCATCCTGTGTGATTGTCACTACTTTTTAATGTTATTGACCAAGTACAGAAAGAATTGGGGCTTCAAGAGCTTTATTTGTTTATGTTAAGTATCTATTCTCACTTCTCACTGGAAGAATATTTGAGAAGGTTCTCTTTTCCCTTTGGCATATTAGACAATTGTGCATCCTTCCTTGAAATGTCAACTGCCCACCGACTTGCATTTTTAGCACCCCTGTGTCTTCTGAGGAGTGGGCAATTCTCTCCTTACTTGTAGGTCAGAAACAATTTGATTGATAACCCAAAATATCCACAGGAGATGCACTATTAGGGAACCAGATCTTTCAGTGAGACAGAAGCAGAAGACAGAACAGGGTGTGTCAACTGCTGCCAGGAAGGAGGAGCAGAGGCAGCCAGCGCACAGGCTCAGCATGGGGCATAGCAGACTCCCACAGGAGGCTTCCTTCTTGCTAAGAACAGAGACAAGGGATGAGGTGATAGTTCCGGTAACATTTCTATGAGAGCTAGCAGAGCCCTGCAACATCAGCCCCAAGAGAAGAGCTGCCGAACCCTTGAGAAAACCACAGCCACGAGGACTCGTGAAGCTTTTACCATCCATTTAAAAAATATAGTAAGTCCATCCACCTGGTTAAATGAGCAATTCATCCTATACCTTGTGGTCTATAATAGTTACTCCTTGCTGGGGAATCCAGAATGCAGCAAGGTAGAGTGCCAGATAAAAGTCAGCAGAAGGAAAACTCAACAGTTGTATCTCATCTCCCCCCGCCCCGCCTTCTCTCTCTCTCTCTCTCTCTCTCTCTCTCTCTCTCTCTCTCTCTCTCTCTCTCTCTCTCTCAGAATGCAGTGAAATAATTGCTAATATATTACTGCATTCTCTATGTCTTGGATAAAAGAGGCAGCCATACCAAATGTCAGATTAAATACTCCACAGCTGAAAGGCTTGCATAACTTTTTGGTGGCTACCATTTAAAGAAAGAATAACAGTATTGGGCCTTTAAAGAATACTGTATTCCCTTAATTTGACATGCTCCCGGTGTTCTGCCAGCAATTGCTCCAACTCGGAAGGCCAGCCCACTCATATCTTGTCCGTGGATCCTCAGTGCCAGCTGGCAAGCACAGCCTCTTGTTTCCATCCCCTCCTGGAGCATGATGCCCACTGTGCATTATGAAGGCCACAGCTGCGCCATTGTCTTGTTTAACCCATGTCTGCTTTGGCTAAGAAGCAAGTCATTTTTAAGTAGGAATTTCCTGGTTCTTCAAGTGTCCATCATGTTTCAACAATGAGTTTGCCATTGCTGTGTGTGTTTTCAGTTTAGGTTGGCTCTGTAGGGCTCTTGAGGAAACCGGAGAGGGGTCTGTTATTAAAACAAAATAATAAGGTTGAAGAAAGCAGCCTTATTATTATTGGCTCTGGCATAGTGTGTATTCATTTCAGCACTAGAATTCTAAAGCATTGCTCAAGAGACAGGAGGTGATGGTCTTCAAGGCCAGGTGATATGAGGAACAAGAAAGCCTCAAAGCTCTTCAGTGGCTACTTGGTGTCAGTTGTTCCCATGCTTTCTTTATTGCTTTTCTGAATAATACGCTGAATTATTTGTTCACTTTCATTTTATTGATAAAAATATTAAATGCTGAGAGAGTCATTCACTTACCCACGGTCGTAGAGGAGAAGCGTAGCTGGAGAAGTCCAACAGCTATTTCATCTCAGATCTGCCACTTACTCTCTGTGATACTGGGCAAGTCGTTTCACCTCTTTGCTTCGGTTTCCTCCTTTGCAAAATGAGAATAACAACAGGAGATCAAGTAGAACTGTGTATAAAGTGATGGGTACTGTAACCAGCTGCTAAGTTCAGCCGCAGTTGTGGTGGTAGAGATTAAAACTGAATGTGGTTCCTTTCCCAGCGGATGCCGACACCATGTCACCTCTTGAGGTCAGTGCCCCACTTTTCTGTGGGGAGACCACAGCCAATGGTGATATTCAGGAGATAAATGTAGAAGGCAGTTTCACATCCTGTCTTAGGGTTTTTGCATTGAAACAAACAAGGCCTGTGGCAGGCTTCTTCTGCAAAAGAACACAGTGTGTCTCTGAAAAGGAGCAGGTAGAAAAAAGAAGACTCTATGGGAGATTCAGGATAATGGGGCCCTAGCCTTTCATTCTGCAGGTCAGTGGCTGAGATTCAGAATAGTAAAGTGCAGAGTTCCTGTGTGATATATTTTTCTGTCAGCTGAGTTCTGGTCTATTCACTACAGCAAAAGTGGAGCTTAACTGGTGGTTGTAGTAGATATTGCTCACCAAAATGCCAATCAGCCTGGTACTCCAAGTCCATCCAGGTGTCTCCCATGGACCCAGCTCTGCACTGCCCCTGGGATGCAAAGATAAGTAAGATGCAGTCACTGTCTTTCCAAACCACCAGGCAAGTAAATGAATGAGCACATGTAATGCAGAGACCTTGTCCTTTGTCGAGACTGTAAATTCTGGACACTGTAGAACCTAGCCAGAAGTAAGCCAAGAAGTTTTTAAACTTTGTGAGAAGGTTTAGGTAACTTTTTAAAAATAAATCTCAGTACAAAGGCAAAATCTTCAAGTACGAAGGCAACTACAACCAACTTGTGTAATCACTTGGAAATTTACCAAGTGGATTTCTTGGGTCCTAGTTGAACCAGTAACTACAACTAGAGAACTGAATTCAGAAGAGCTAAACACAAGTTTTGACTTCGCTATTTATAAGTCATATGAATTGAGAGAAGATCACTCAGCTCCTCTGAGTCATACTTTTTTATCTATAAAATGGAGAGGAATAATATTCAGACTACAGGTTGGTCATCATAGAAGGAAGGGATTAATATCTATGAAAGCCCTTTCTGTGCAGCAAAGACTTTAAATTTTATTCACCTTTTCTTCATACATTCCTTCCATTCATTTTTGACAGTTTTTTATATAGGAAGACTTTTAGATTTTAAATATTTTGCTTTATGGGATGATGTTTGTGAGTGTATCAGTAAGGAGAGAGTGAAAAAGAATAGCACCAATTTCCACATTTATGACTGACCATAGGTTTAAAAAAAGAATGAGATGATATTTCTAACAGTGTGTGCCATATTCTCAAATTCAGAAATCCAACAGGCAGTTGAATTTGGGACATGAAATGCTCTGTTTGATGCCAAAGTACAGGTTCTTGACTACTATTCTGTTGTATCTGAAAACTATAATATTAATAATCTGAAATTGTCAAAGCTAAGAGCTATATCCACTCATCATTTTTGTAGGATGGTACAAAAATTATCTGTAGTACCTGTATATCTATGACTAGATACTTATGAGCTATCATCTAGGCAAAAAACCTGTTGAAAATAAAAAAATACTGTGTAAGCATGTGGTCCTTTTCACAGCTCCTTCTTAGCAGGGCCTTACATCATGTGTACCCAAGTAATCTCAACTCTGAATTCCCAGAGCATTTTTTAAAAACTCCTTTTTGCAGTCAACATTCCTGCTTCAGGGCCTTTCCCCTCACTCCTCCCTCTGCCCGAACATTCTTCTTGCACACATCTGCTTGGCTTATTTGTCTATCTCATGGAAATGTCTTTTGAGATGTTTCTTTTCAGAGAGACCTGACCAGACCTTTCCTCATCACTTTGTAGGAAATAGCCTTGTTCCCCTGGTCACTTTTTATCGCTTGTTTTTCTTCAAAACAGTTGCTACCACCAGACACACTAAAGTATTTATGCATTTGGGTTTGTGTGTTTATTTTATTCTTGCTTTCTGTAATACGAGGGATCAAATCCAAGGTTGCACATAGGCTAGCAGTGCTCTCCCACTGACCCTTACCCCTATCCTCACTTTCTTGTTTATTGACTGGTTCTCTGCAACAGATATAAGCTGTATAAAAACACAGAATTTCTTTTGTTGATTGCTATTTTCCTCAAATCTAGAGCAGCTCCTCACATACAGAAGGTGCTTAGTGTGTGTTTGTTAAATGAGCAAGTATGTCCTTTCATTTTTGGTGTCACGGTGAGTTACAAGTGAGTCTTACTTTACTCCAGAAATGATGAAATTTCTGTTTTACTTTTCTGTCTCCCTAGGTCTTAATATAGTACTTGAAATTTATTTGGTAGTCGAAATTTTACAGACCTTGTTATATTCAGATACTTCAGTATTGTGTGACCTAACAACACTATAGATATGTTTGTATCTTTACTCCTGTCTGACCCAGTCAGCTCAGACTGTTATAGCAATTTCATATCCTGGGTGGCTCCAGTGACAGACATTTACTCCTCATAGCTCTGGAGGATGAAAAGTCCAAGATGAAGATACCAGGCTGTTCACTCATGGTGAGGGTCACCTTCAGGCAAAGAGGCTGTGTGGGCAATGCTCTGCTCTTTTTCTGTTAGGGAAGTAAGCTAGCGGGGGACACTGCCTTCATGATTTCATCTTTCCCCAATACTTTCATGAAGGCTTTGTCACCAAGCAAAATCCCATTGGGGGTTAAGGCCTCATTATATTGACTGTGGAGAGGCAGAAGTATTCAGTCCATTAGACCACTTTGCATGTGAGAAAGCAATACTCAGGGAAATTTTAATAGTTGTTTTTCGAGGCAAGAAATGCTGAAGAAATAAGAATTTAGGCCTAGTTTTTTCACAAATCCAGTTTTGTGTAATAGGAACCACTGCTGTCCATGTTAGAGCCCAGCAGTAATACTGGCCACAGCAGGCATATGGATGCAGTACTCACGGCTCCTGAGGTGTGGAGGAGGCAGGACCTTTGAGCAGAGAAAGGCCCTTTACTGTCACAGTGAAGGTAGAAATCCACTTCTGCTGCTGCTTTTTAAAAAATTAATATATTTTATATTTGCTTTGTACTAGAAACTGTGTCCTCATACTATTAGCTTTCCTCTTTAAACTGACTATCTGGAGGCCATCTTAGCATAATCTGAAGAGACTACCCTGCCACTAACTTGAGAGAACAGATTTCGAATTCTAGATGGGCTGTCTCTTGTTTAACCTGTGAGGAAGCCATTTCTTACGGGTAAGAAGCCACTGCGTGCCCTCTTGTTTGGAGTGCATGCTGGAGTGGGCATGAATCAGAACAACCTTTCCTCCCATGAAAGAGAAACCAAGGAAACTTCTGGTGACTCTTACTTCCTATCATTCATTTTTCTCTCCTGGATTAAAAATAGTAAACACACACACATGCATACCCGTGCACATATACTCACACACACAAAAATTATTTTTGTACAAGTCCTTAAAGGTCACACATTTTTCCTACATTTGATGAGTTCATTAATCCTAAGATATTTCTGGGATTTTTCATTAAATCTCAGAACTCCTGGAACCCTCATATGAAGCCAATCCGAATTCCAAACATAATGTAATTTAGCCACACTAATCTTTCTATTTTTAACATAAATATCTTATTTATTTTCAAGACAGAACATGTCACCATGACACGCTACTGCAGCAAATTCTAAATCCTAGCTAATTGGAGTGTAAGACAGAGTTGCTAGATTACAATGCACAGCCTGCCTTCCTTTCATTTGTAAGTTGTACTACAGAAGGAACTACAAAACTTGGATACTATGCAGACTAATTTAAACTCAAGGCTACACTTAAACTAATAGATCTGTCAGTCCATAATTATGACTACATCATTGATGTTCACATCCTCTCTTCTACAAAACAAAATCTCAAACTTTCCTTAGTTGATAAAAATAATAAACATGGGGGATTCTTTTAATCAGCATGAGAACCACTATACACAGAAAATTTGCACATATCTGTATGACATAAAGTGGACCCTTCAGAGGAATCACCTCAGGAGGCCACTCACTTTTTTAAAAATTGAATTTATTGGTACATTTTAAGTATATATTATTTTCACATTCATTAAGATATATCTTGATTCTCATTTTCCATTCCCCTGCCCTCCCTGTACCATCTCTATTTTTCCTTTTTATCTTCAAATTTTGCTTTCCCTTCTTTGCTTTCTCCTGCCCTCCCCAGTTCCCTTTCTCCTTTGAAGATTTTCTATTTCACAAAACCTATTGTACATTTTGGACCTCATTTACACCTTCAGTTCCTCACACTAGAGAAGTGATATGGTATTTACATGTATGTCCTATTTATTGCACTTATGAGTATGGCCTTAATGTGAATCCATTTAGCTATAAATATATCCAGTTTATCATGTTTGAGTAACACTACATTTTAGAAAAAAAATCACATTTTCTTTTTTTAAATTTAAAAAAAATTTTTTTTTTAATTTTTTGACACAGGGTCTCACTTTGTAGTTCAGGCTGGCCCTGAGCTCACTATGTAGCCCAGGCAAGCCTTGAACTCAGCAATCCTCCTGCCTCTGCCTCCCGAGTGCTGGGATTACAGGTGTGAGCCACCACGCCCACCACTGTGGTATGTGGCATTGATGGCTGGTGGGCGTGAGTCACCACGCCCAGCATTGTATGTAGTTATAGGGATCGATCTCAGGGTGTTGCGCTTGCGAGGCAGGCGCTAGAACCACTGAGCTAAATCTCCAGCCCAAAATCACATTTTCTTTATCCAGGCTCCAGTTGATGGGCATTTGTGTTGTTTACAAGATTTAACTGTTACAAATTGTGCTGCTATAAACCTGGGTGCAAATATGTAGCTGTGGTATGATGCTTTTAATTCTTTTGTGTATATATCTAGTAGGGGAATAGCAGGGTCCAGTGGGACCTTTATTCCTAGCTTTTTGAGGAATCCCCACACTGATTTCCACAGTGGTTGCACCAGTCTAAATTCCCACCAATAGTGGAGAAGGGTTCCTTTCGGCCTCTCACTTTCTGATACTCTTTCTTGCAAATGGACTCATCTTTTACAGGTCAAGGAGTTCAAAAAAGGGAAGAAGCACTAGACAACCACAACCTAGAGACCCACTGTAGATTTTGCATCTACAGTGTGCAGGATTTGAACTAAAAGAATACTAAGAACATTTAAGTTTCTGTAGTCTCCAATGATCTGAATTTCCCCCTATTTAATCCAATCTTCTGCCAAACCAAATCATATTTTGTTTTGTCACACAAACCCAAGCTACTTTATGTGAAATAGGCTGTTTAATATGATTTCTCTGTGGAATAAATGAAATTTTTTGTGGTTCAAAATTCAAATCACAGCAAGTTGGGGATAAAACAGTTCTCTGGCTGTTTGATTCTTTTCCTTCTTAGAGTGGAGAACACACAGTATTTCACCCGTTTGTCGGTTGTGCACCCTCCTTACTTCTAGTGGGTGTCAACAATTGCCTAGCTTGCTGGACCATTGCAGAGTATTGGTATATTGTATTTACAGCAAATCCATTGTTCCTAAGAAACAAATGTTTTTCAAATGACAGTGTACTAAACCAACTTGTTATTTAAAGTACTGATACAGCAAAGGATCTTTCTCATTAGTGGATAATCTATCTGGTAGCTTTTCTACTAGGTAAGTCAAAGCTTTCTTAAATTGAATTCACTTAAAGCAGAGTATACCTATAAGTACATGGAGACCATTAACGGAAAAGAGCAGCAAAATTCCTGGTAAACCATTGAGGGCATGTGTTTTTTGTGCACTGCAATAATGTCCTGTGCACTGAGTTTAGTAACTAGGAATCCCGTAAATGGTATTGCTGTTTTAAAAGCACCTGTTAATTCCACTTGTTTATCTATACTACTTCTGGAATGCTTTTACTGTGGCTACTAAGCAAGTTTAATAAAATAAGTGTTTATTTTATTTTCAGTGGACAAATAGTGGTATATATTTATGTGATGGTGTAGCTGGACAAACTTTTTAATCAAGCTATTTAGCATACCCATCACTTCACTTACTTACCATTGCTTAGCATTGAGAACATAAATTTATATATTTATCATTCTTGAAATACAAAAGTGGTGCATTGTTATTAACTATAGTCATTATGCTGTGCAAGAGGCCACTGGGTCTTATTTCTCCTGCCCAAGTGGAATGCACACCCTTCGGATAACAGTTCCTTTTACCTGTCTACTTCCACTTCTTTCCACTGGTAACCACCGGTAACCACTGGTAACTCTCCACTTCCATCAGTTACACTTCTTCAGTACCACATATAAGTGTGGTCATGCAGTATTTGTGTTTCTGTGCCTGGCTCTTTTTCCTTAGCATAATATCCTCTAGATTCATTCATGTTGCCATGAGTGTCAGAAATTCTTTAAGGTTGAATAATACCATATTTCACATATATATTACATTGTTTTTATCAGGTCACCTGTTGATGGCACTTACTTGTGATTCCATGTCTTGGCAATTGTAAATAGTGCTTCACTGAGTGTGGGGGTGTGGGTAACTCCGATGTCCTGATTTCACTGCTAGATCCTATGATAGCTCTCTTTAAAATTTTACTTTTTGTGAATGCCCATACTGCTTTCCACAATGGCTATGTAATTTATAGCCAGAACAACAGTGTATGAGGACTCCTGTCTTCACAGTCTTGCTAGTACTCACTTTTTAACTGTATGTTTCTAGAAGATTCACTCCTAAATATAAGTAAAAATAAAATAGACAAAAATGTTAATTTTTTGAAAAAAAAGAATGACAAAAACTCAAGGTTTAACCATGCACTCTGAATGTTCCCCAAACTGCTAGAGGAAACCTTTTACTCATCTTTACATGCTCTCTGTGCCTGTAGGGCTCCATTTAAGCAGGGGCTGGATGAAATAAGGTGCTGTGAATAACAAACTAATTTGAGGTGCCACTCAAGAGCCATCCCACAATGGCATAGAATCTGACAAAATTTAACCTTTGGCTTTCCCCCAAGGGATTCTAGGGGGGAAATTTTCATCGAAATTCCCAATTTGTTCTGTCTTCATAGGGTCTGTGTGTAGTGGGTGGGGTCATCCAAATTCAGGTAATCTGATATGGTTGCTGGAGAGCCAGGCACCCTGGCACTGTGCCGTACACTGCTGAGAAGACAGGGATCCACACTTCCCTTTCCCTCTGGAAGGCTCCGGCTGTTTACCCCTCAGCACCTTCGATCTCATACAAGCCTTCTTCGTCCAGGCCTTAGTTTCCCTGAAGATATTTATAGCTCACGTTATATCCTTTTTTAAAGTCTGCTTTTTTCCTCATTTCACGAATTCAGAATCTCATCTCAATTTAGGTTTGTTTTAATTGGGTCTTCTCACCATTCTCGGTGTTTAGGTATAATTTAAAGTAGTAAGAGACAAAAATTGTACGCACAGCACCTGATCAACATACATATGTGAATACACTGTGAAGTATCTGGTTCAATCACAGTCCCAACCCTGTGTGGTTATAATTTGTTGGAAAATACTGTGTAAAAAATATATATGTATTATGAGAAAAGGTGAGAAAAAGTACTGTATTTCAGTAGCAAATCTCTCTGTTTAATTTTGTTTGTTCTTCCTGGGAAGAGCAGGATGAATCTTCTAGAAATAATTTCTTTTCACTGAGACTTAGAATATTCTATTTTATAACTTTGTAGGAAATGATATATTTTATCTTTCTGACATCACATCTCAGCAAGTGGTTTTTTTGCCAAATTTAACAGCAGTTACATAGAATGGGTTCTGTGTGGGTGGAAGACAAAAAGGGAGTACATGTAACATTTTAGAAGAAAGAAAAAATACTGAATAACTTTTAGAGGTTGTTCCACTCCTATCTTACGAAATTCAACTGGGGATTTCAAATAAAAGGAGGATGAGAAACGGCAGCAGAGGTGAATATGTTGGTGAAGAAAAATAGAGGGAGTGGAAGCCACAGAGTTCTCAAGAACAGGCCACTGGATGTGTCCCCAAAACCTGGAGGACCCTGAACAGAAGGGAAGGTTGGGGCTTTGCTCAAATTATGTACAAAATTACACTGTGGAGAGTAGTACTGGAGGGAGACAGAGAGGAGGAAGTAGAGTGAGCAGACGGAGGCGTGAGGGAAGGAACTACTCTTAGAAGAGATAGGGAAGGGTGAGGAACAACTGGAGAAACATGAAGGTGGGTGAGTATTCAGAAGAGGAAAATAAGTGCTGAAAATCATTCCAATTTTTAAAAATTGCCTAATAATTTGGTATTTTTAGAAAGAAGATTACGTTACCCTGAACTTAGTCTATTGTCTTCCTTAGTGCATTTCATTCATGGTCAGCTTTGCTTGAGAAAGGCCAGTAGACCTCTCAGGCCAATCAATGCCCATGCCCTTTCAGCCATTTGGTTGCTCCCAGTATCCCCTGCACATGTTATATCCCAGGGCTTGTATTGTTTGTGGCCTGAGGCTCCCTCTCAAGGGAAACAGTTCAGAGACCAGCTGTGCTTTTCATGTGGAATCATGGGAGAGAATCAACCATCAGGTATGAACTCCTGCAGATCAGGACCATTAACCTAGGCCCTAGGTCTAGATCTACCTAGATCTACAGTGAATGAGGCAGGAATCCCTGGTCTCCAGGTTTATAAAATGCTCCATCTACTGAAGTTTCAGGTTGGTTGTTGAGGTACCCAACAAGTTCTTTCCTGGGACCTTGTGCCTCCTAGAAAGTTGTTGCTTACCCTGGGTCACTGAGGAAATAGCATCTGCTACAAAGGAGCACCATACTGGAAGAAACTGCTAGGGAAACACGTCTCTTTATGTGTGCTAACCGTGGCTTCTTAGACTCCTGGTCTGTAATTAGACTCTGACAACAAATTAGGCTCCACTGATGAGAGGCAGATTGGATCCTGGAGTGTTCAGTAGGTAGATCTAGCTAGAATGAGAAATGATTGTGCTGGCTCACTCTCATTGTGCTAGACTTAGCATTGGAACTGCAAGGTTGGATCTAAAGTTTGAAGGGTTTGTTGGTCATTAGTGTCCATTCTTACAGTGCTATTCATTGATCACCAATCCAGGAAAGCTGAAGAGGAAACACAGTCTTGATGGTATAACCAGGTAGAGTTAGACATTGCAAAGTTGGATATCCAAGACACTGGAAATCACATAATCTTCAGAAGTCTTCTCTGTAGTACAGCTTGCCTCCAGAGCCCATCCTTTCGCAACACTGTGCTCTCTGTATACCATAAGTTACTGGAGGCATCTGGGTTACCAGTCCCGGACCAGATAGAATGGAATCTGGAAGAACATAGAGGCTCCCTGGGGCCATTCTCTGCATTTATCAATGATTAAATCATGCATGGTGGGAAGTTTCAGAAAATTTATACTACAAGAACACACCAAGCTGTATGCCACAAGTTTATTCACAAGCCCTTGGCCCAGGCCACGTTGAATTATGGTATCTGATTGTGGTATGTGTAACTGGTGAAAGGGTGGGCAGGTAGTGGTGACCATGACTACACTGGTTGTTTTGCCTTTTGTTGGGCGTGATTGGTTCTGTAAGATTCTGCTAGCTCCTGGTGCTATCTCGCCCTTGAGACTTGGATAGGAATGGCCCAGGGTCCATGTTATTCCCTTGGTGAGGTATTCACCAAGTGCCAGGAGAGAATCTTCTGCTGAGCAGGCAGAACCTCTGAGCCACCTGAGTGTAATTCATCATTTTGTTGGGACACACCCAGCTCTTCTCTTTTGAAGTAACATCTGAGAGTTAGATCCCATACTGACATTTAGATGGACATCACTTTTCTTGACATTAAAATCTTCCCTAAACTCAAACTCCCAAATGCAGAGTCTGGAGGATTTATGGAGCACTGCTTTTCAAAAGTCTTCCTTGGTAAGATTTGTAGATTCCTTAACTGGTAGAAAGAATACAAGAATGTTCACCAAGAATTTAAGATTTCATCTCCTTCCTGGGCCTGATATCTGCATGCAGAATGAAGGGCAAAGACCTCACAATTTCTATTCTGGCTGCCATTTAAATATCCCTGCTGATGACTTTAATGGATTTGATAAGATAAGGGCTTCCTGAGATCACTGATGACCCCTTTACCAGGGAAGAAGTTTTACCCTGTCAATTTTGGGACACATTCTTTGGCTGACTGCAGAAAACCTGGACTGGGCACAGGGTTGGGATATCTTTACCTTCAGATTTCCGTCATTCCTTTAAACTCAGGAAGGCACATGTGGTTCTGGTTGACTGAAGCTGGGGCAGCTATTACAGAAGAGCTGTGAGATCATCTTAAGGCAAAAATCTGTGTTCAGAGGAGCTTTGGTCATCTCTGTCTTGATGCTAAAATGTTCTGGATATAAAAAGAAATAGCAGTTTTAACTTCATCTTTCAAAAAAGCTTCTACAGTTTGAAAGGACATGACTCACTCAGTTTTCTAGATAGTCGTGGACTCTGAGCAGTACTCTAGCTAGGGAAGGTATGGAAGACCTGTAGATTCTATAATTGAATAAGATCATCAAATGCATTGTTGGCAAGCAATCTTGGGATTTTATGTGATCAGACCAATTACATTCTTTAATCCAAAGAGATTTTAAACTGGCATTATTCTTCTGAGCCATGTTTTTACCTGAGGCAAAATGAGCCTTAGAAGTCTGGGTCACACTTGTGTCTAAGACTCACTGGCCAGCTCTCCTGTTTAGACTCTGGTACTGCTTTTCAGATGACAGCATCTTTGTAGGGTGATTGACCCAATGTCCATGACTAGACATAGGCTATGACTCTGATAGAGAGCCCTCATTTTAATATAATCAGAATGTATGGATTAAATTCCTCAGTTTACATCACAAAGAAGGACAGCAGACTCAGCTGTGGAGCCAGTGCCTGTGGCCCACTACTTGTTGGATATATCCCTTTACACCAGCCACAGCCACACCACCTGCATTCCTTATTCCTTTCTGCTTACTTTTGCTATGGAAATTAGTCTTGGAACTTCTGCATTCTTTGGGTTTGTCTCTTACTGCCAAAGAAAAAGCTCTCAGTACCACAAGGACTTCCCCGCTTGAGTTCCGGAACACAGGAATAACATACTCAAAGACAACCCTTATCTTTCAGGATGTTCAATTTGCTCATTTTTCCACACTGGGACACAGAAGTACTCTCCAAATATTCTGCTTCTCAGACAGAACTGACTTGTCTAGTTCAAAATCAAACTTACACTAGCTGGATTCAGTCCTTGGAGGCAGGGTAGAGGCAGGAAGAGGGGAAGGGGCAAGAAGCTTTGGTTGAATAAGAGCCACCTGCTGAGCTGCTTGGGCAAATTTTAGGAAAGTCTTCAGTACCAGAATATAGATTCAGATTTTTATTTTGGTAGGGAGTGAGGAATTATTAAAGGTGTCTGAAAATGAGAGCAGCATAGTTGTGTCTTAGCTTTTGAAAGATTATCTCTCCCATTATTGATTTAAATCAAAAGAATCAAAATATGTTTAGATGCAAGCAACAGATACTTAATGAAGAGAACTTAGATGATGGAGATATTTCTTTGCTTTTAGATGAGTGTATTGAGAGGATATGTGAGTTTTTTAACAAGTGTTCAAAATAGTAATTGAAAGGATATTAAAGAATAAAGATAATAAGCAGAAAAACATTTCTATCAACAAATTTTCTGCCACTTATAGTTTAGCATAAGAAGTCACTTCAACTTCCCTAAATGATTTTTACATAAAAATAACTCAATAGGAACACTCAGTTTCTTGGGAGTATTACTTTTTTCATAGCTTTTTTTTTTTTTTTTTTGAGACAGGGTCTCGCTTTGTAGTTCAGGCTGGCCCTCAGCTCACTATGTAGCCCAGGCAAGCCTCAAACTCACAGCAATCCTCCTGCCTCTGCCTCCCGAGTGCTGGGATTACAGGCATGAGCCACCACACCCAGTGGAATATTACTTTTTATTTCAGAAAATCTAAACCATAAAGATAACTAAGAGTCCTTTCTCTAAGAATTCCCATCCATTTAAAAATAGTTTTATTGGGCCGGAGATTTGGCTCAGTGGTTCCAGTACCTGCCTTGCAAGTACAAGGCCCTGAGTTCGATCCAGGTAACCACATACAATGCTGGGCATGGTGACTCACGCCTGTAATCCCAGCACTCAGGAGGCAGAGGCAGGAGGATTGCTGAGTTTGAGGCTTGCCTGGGCTACATAGTGAGCTGAGGGCCAGCCTGAACTACAAATCGAGACCCTGTCTCAAAAAAAAAAGTTTTATTTACTGTCATCATAATTAATTAGAACATTTATCCCTAGTTACCTACTTATCATCTTATGAGAAGCTTTCACATTCACTGAACTGCTTCAAGAAATTTAGCAGCCCACAGATAAGTTGTATGACATAAATCCTAATGATTCTGTAAGAAACAAAAGGCGATGAAGAGCACTTGCTAGATAATCAAGAAGGTGCCAAGTAACATGGTCTCAGGAATCAACTGTATTCTTTACATTTCAGGGCTCAACTTCTTGCCCTTGGTGTGATATGCTTTTGCCACATAGAATAATAAAAATGCTGTAACTTAATTCAGCAGCAATTGAACCCTTAAATACAGCACCATGTCTCGAGTGGATTTTATTAGAAAAAGTCATGAAAACACATATTCATAATACAAAATTAATAATTATGGTCTCAGTATATGACAATATATTTCAACAATTAACTCATTTAAACTTTGCAAGATAAGGACTGTGAAAGTTATCCTTGACTGTCAACTTAAATGGTTTCAGATCAGTAGATGACATTTCCAGGTATGTTTGGAAGGTTGTGAAAGTGTAGCCTTGGTGATTGCACATGGTTCCTGATTTTTCTTTTGGTTCTCATCCCCTATTTCTCTGCTTTGTGACTGCCATGAGTTCAGCAGTTTTCTCCATGATAACCTTCTGCCATGTTTGTGTCAGCCAACCATGGACTGAACCTTTGAAATTCTGAGCCAAATTAAACTTCTCCTTTAAATTGAAGGTGCCAGGTATTTTGTCACATCACCAAAAGATAACAAGTACAGATCTGTTCTCACTGTATCCTTTTGGCAGATGCAAAACACAAGGAATAGAAAAAGACCTGAGTAAGTGAATTGTACTGGATTCAAAGTAACAAATGGAATTTAATTAATGATATTTGTACATTTCATTATAAGTGCCTTTTTTTCTTTGTCCTTCCATCTTCATCACATAAAAGTTTTGAAGTTGGACAGTCTGGATAGTAATCTTCAGGATTATAAAGGAAAGTTGTTGTTCATAGGAAATAAAGCACTCCATACTCCTGGGGAATGAATGGTCCTTGGACATTTGCTTCAGGGGAGGCAGTGGCTGGAAAAGATTTCTTCTACTCATGTCATATTTTTCAGTTAAACTCTTCATGAGTTTCAATGCATTAAATAATGTTATCAGAGTATTATTTTGATCTATTTTCAGAAGGACTGTACAGTTTCCTCTGAAGTTCATGCTGAGAAGAGAAGTACATAGGCTCAAAAGAGTTGTACTTAAAAATTTTATTCTCTCCTTATGTAAAATGACTGTCCTAATCAGGTCTTTTATAAATTTTCCAGCCACCTTTTAATCAAGGACTAAGTCTTTTCCTCTTGTGTTCCTGTAGAATTTTGAATGCTTTTAAGAGGGAACTTACTTGGTCTGGAGTCCTGGAGATAAAGTAATTCAATTAAGGATACAATACTGATGGTCATAAGTTCAAATGTGATAATTTGCTCTATCCACATAGTCAAGTCAATGTGCTGGGTTGAAGTTAGAGGTGGTAGAATTGGCCTAAACAGAGCTATATACAGTATGATCTGGAGACCAGGAGATGATCAAAACTTGTTGTCAATCCTTGAAGCTTTAAGTAGACAACTTGGAAATACTTTCATAGGGATTTGATAGGATAATTTTAAATGTTCATTAAATCTAATAATAGGAGGTTTATAGTTTGTGTCTTTTCAATTTACAGTTTTTCTCCTCTGTATCTAGATTATGTTTCCTATCTCTATGCATACATGTTTTTATTGGATTCTGAAGAGTGTGACTTTTCATTTCTGGATACTAGATTTTTCTGTTTCTTTACATAGTGGTGGCTTTATTCTAGCACTGAGTTGCATTACCAGAGAGATGTGCTTTGATGCTGCCTCTGAGCAGGAAGCTGAGGCAATGGTTGGCTCACCTTGTTTATTCTTAGTATCTATTGCTGCTACAACAAAAACATACCACAACCTGGGAAATTGATAAGAATAGCAGTTTATTTCTTATAGTTCTAGAAGCTGCAAGTTCCGAGATCAGTGTGTCAGAATTTATTGTCTCCCTAGAGCCTGCATGTCACAACTTCATATGGCAGAGGGAGCAGTAGATTAATTATATACAATAGATATATCTACATCTATCTTTCTATCTATCTAACTGTTCTATCTCACAAGGTAGAAGAGACAGAAGAAAAATCAGGCAAACTAGTTCCTTCCAACTCTTTTAAAGGTCACTATTCTCATTGAGGAAGATGCCACTGCACCTGTTTGTATAGATATAAGTTCCAACATATAGATTGAACATTTTAGAGGGACACTTATGTTGAAGCTATGGCTCCATTTCTGAAGAGATCACTCTTTTGTGAGAGTTTTTATCTAATATGTGGAAATTATTATTTTGTATTTTTCTGGTTTCCTAATGATGTAAAGTAATGAGTTAGTCTCTTTTACCTCATTATAGCTAGAATCAGACATTCTGGAATTTCATTTTGAAATTCTACATTTAGCTACCTAGTTATTCACTGGCAATAATTGTATTATATTTTATATGTGCAGTCTTCCATGGGAGATAAAAAAACAAAAATTATAGTCAAAACCAAACCACTCAATTCAAATCAGTTAAAAACTCAAATAGAAATATATACAATGAAGATTTATACAGGGTTAATATGTACACAAGAAGACATCATCACTAGTTATTAGGGAGACAAAAATCAAAGCCACATTCCGATACTACTTCTTATATGTTATGTTAGGAACTACAGAAACCAAACAATAAGAACAAACCAAAAATAACTTTTTGCAAGGACATGAACATGTGCAGCCACTGTGGTAATAATATGATGATTCCTACAAAAATGTAATCTAAAATTACTATACGATCCAGCAGTGGTACCTGGCTATGTTCTAAAGAGGACTAAAATCAGGGAGTTAGACATATACTGGAGCACACACTTTCAGAGAAACATTATTATCCACAACAGTCAGTGTGAAATACACCTAGTTTCCATCAATAGATGATGGATGAGCAAATGTAAATAGAATATTATTCAGTCTTTAAAAGGAAGAAAATTCTAATATACTTTGCAATATGAACCAATTTTATGGACATTATACTAAGTGAAATAAGCTAATTACAAAAGGACAAATATTATATGATTCCACGAATATGAAATACCTCGGTCAGTGAAAATCATAGGGTTAGGAATCAGAATGTGGTAGTACTAGAGAAGGGACTGAGAAATTAGAATATGATGCATGCAGTTTTAGTTTATATGAGAAGCTCTGGATGTAGACAGTGGCGATGGTTGCATCAAAGTGCAAATGTACCAAATGCCACTGAACTGTACACTTAAAATTATAGATTTTATGTTGTATTTTACTGCAAACAAGAATACTTTAAAAAAAAAACAGGGCCACATTGTAACTAGATGGCAAAGCTCATATTTAGGATGTGTGAGAATAGGTAGATACTCTCCACAGATCGAACCACTGATCTAGGGAAAAGACCTAAGGGAGGGACAGGTGTGATTTCAGCATGGCTTTGGCTTCTAGGCTACCAAGGTACCACCTAGGGAATCTGGAAGGTCCATATCAATCTTTTTTTTTTTTTTGAGACAGTTTCTCACTTTGTAGTTCAGGCTGGCCCTGAGCTCACTATGTAGCCCAGGCAAGTATCATACTTAGCAATCCTCCTCCTCTGCCTCCCGAGTGCTAGGGTTACAGACGTGAGCCACCACCCCTGGCACTGTGGTATGTGGTACTGATTGCTGGTGGACATGAGTCACCACACCCGGTATTGTTGTATGTGGTTACCAGAGATGGAACCAGGGACCTTGTGCTTGCTAGGCAAGTGCCAGAAACACTGAGCTAAATCTCTGGCCCTGGTCCATATCAATCTTAAAAACCTGCCATGATTCCCACTTTTATAACCTTCTGTTTTCCTACTCCATTAGCAGTAAATTCCCTGCAATGGGCAGTGCTTTGAACATGAATAGGATTGAGGAGAGAAGAATCTTGGAAGGTGAACCATCTTCTGCAGTGAGACTTGAGGGGAGAAGTCAGGAAATTAGAGAAGTGGTGGCTTCTCTGAAAAGAACAGAAGGAGTTAAACCCCTGTGGTCTGAGGGGAGGAAGAGGAACACTACCAGCCAAGCAAGTATTGTTTCACATGAAAAAAGATGGAAAAGAGAATCTGTTAAAGCATATGTATATCATGATCCCACTTCTATATATATTGGGAGAATGCATACATATTCCTATGTATAGATGTATTCAAACATTTCAAGAAGGATATAATTAAAACGTGAGCATTTGTTACATCTGGGTGGTCAGATTCATGGGTGGTTTTGCTTAGTCTCTTTGTATATTTCTGTATCCTCTGCTCTTTTTATAATGGATGGATAAAGCTTTTGTAGTAGAGGGCATGAAAATAGTTTGCACTTAAAAATTATAAAAAGATTGAAAGGAAGTATTATTTGGCCCAGTCTTGAGGTAACTTTAATTTTTGTTTTGGGGAGATTTATACATATCCTAGTCTATCTTCCATTATTTCTTTTTTGTATTTTTCCACATGAGAGATCTGACCAATAGTTTACACATTATGAGATAACAATCTTTCCCATTTTGTGTTCTGGAAGTGCATTTCATTCACACAGGTCAGAGAAGATTAGGGAAGGCATTAGAGTAATTAAGGTCACTGGACTTTGTGATTTTAAAAAAAAAAATCCTCAAATCCAACTCTAATCCCATTCATTAAGGCCACAAACAGAAGGGTTAATTGCTGAAGTATAACCGTCCTACCCACCCGGATACACATGTTATAATATTAAATGTTATTTATGCACTGCTGCATTGCTTTGTATCTTTGGATGCATTCAGGACTGGAAGAGTTACAGATTTATTAGTTCGGAAGAGGTTATCCCCGGGGTAACTCATTATCACTGGTACAAGCACAGAATGTTCTGTGACAGGAGAATGTTGACCACGAAAGCACCCAATTAATCAAGACAGGACATGCATGTGAGAAGTACACATGCAAGCAGATGCTGTCAATTCCTGAGCTGTCACCACGCAGCCCTGGGGCCGAGCCAGTGCCCCTGGGAACAGGTTGGCCTTGAATGTGGGGATCCTAATCTCTGTTTGCCACCCAGGCTTGTGCCCAGTTGTCTAATTTCAGTCTGACCTAGCTGTACAGGACAATCTTGTCTTATGATTTTTTTCTGTATCAAACCTTTCACCACTTTATCAAGGATCCAAGCCTTGGCCTCTTAGTTTTTTTGTCCTTTTTCTAATCATGACAGGAGCTCTGGGGAGGAATGAAAGTTCCCAAAGACAGTCTTGAAAGATCAGCTTCCAAATATGTTATCTCACTCTCTGGAATCCTCTGTGGCCCTTAAAAATTATGTTGTAAAAGGTTTTTTAAAAACATGGGAATGTGTTTATTTCATCTAGGCACTATCACTGTGCTTACTAAGGAAATATTAGTGAATCTAGGCAGCAGCTCCAGTTTCATAAACTAAAAGGACAGAGTATCCATTTATTATAAACAATGAGAACAAATAAATGGTTTAATGTTAACATTTGATGGACAGAAAAGTTTCTTCTTTCTTGTGGTTTTGCCTATATGTTTTTACATTGTCCCAATTTTCTAGAGTAGAGCTATGTTATTTTCTAAAAAATGGCTCCCAATAAATGTTATTTTAGGGTTAGTCTCAAAACTAATCATAAAGTAACTTCTTAACAGCAAGTCAACAGCAACAAATATTTTTCCTGCAGATCTGCATGTTGACACTTAGAAATTGTTCAGCCATGCTAAAGTCTTCTCAAACTCAATTCTTATATGTAAACAAAATCAGAAAACTCTTTCCCAGAAGAGAGAAAAGACACTATCCAATTGGTTCTGCCTTTCCCAAAGCTCTGCAGAAAGATTTAATAAGAGGCTGCCTGGGTGAAGAGGTCACTTCCTTTGGGAAAGCATTTTCCTCTCTTTGCCCTGACACCAGGGAAGGAAAAAATAACGATTGACATTCAAGCTGCACTCAGAGCTATAAAAGCACTTTCAAACATAATAAGGAAGATGCAAAGAAAAACTCCGTGCAGAGCACTCTGGTGTCTTGCTGACAACTACATCTCCTTCCCCACATCACAAGTGGTAACAGGGGCTCAGAACAAGGGAGCCAACCAGGTCATGGACCTGACTCTGCGCCAGGTACCGTCCTAATCA
Source organism: Thryonomys swinderianus (assembly GCA_004025085.1). Lineage (NCBI taxonomy): Eukaryota > Metazoa > Chordata > Mammalia > Rodentia > Thryonomyidae > Thryonomys > Thryonomys swinderianus. The sequence goes on from PVIC010001088.1 coordinate 24,041, forward strand.
CTGGACATGTTGTAGCATGGAGTTGGTGGATGTCATTATCTGTATCACAGGTCAGCACACTATAGCCCATAGACCAGATCCAGCCTGTGACTTGGCTTTGTAAATAGTTTTATTGGAAAACACCCACACCCATTTGATCATGTATTGCCTGCGGCTGCTTTTGCACTGTTATGCCAAAATTGAGGAGTTGCAGCAGAGGTCTTTAGTTTTTGCTGCAAACCCAAAAAGGTTTTGTGATTTGTCCCTTACAGAAACTGCTTGCCCAAATCAAAACATATACTCAGGTCCTATTTCCACCAAAGCATAGTCTGGAAGTGGCACAGTTCATCACAGATATGAATAACTGCTTTTAAAAAAAGACTGGCAACATAACTTCTAGAAGCCTTAAGCTATGCAAAAACACTGTATTATAAATTATATTTTCCTATCAACTTTAATTTAGTTCTGCAGCAGAAGTTGTGAAACAAACTATTTTAAAAACCTACTGGAATTTTACCTGCAATATTAGCACTAGATTTCCCGTATACCTTTTACATTAAAACAAACCCTAAAATGTGATATATTCCTTTGGTATGATCAGGTACTATCTCTATGCACTTGCTAGCTCCACCCACAGGTGGCCAGTGTGGGGTAGAAAAAGCACATTTGAAAGAAAAGCCTAATTCTCCTTTTTATTTTGAGCATGGTCTCTGTTTTAAATGTCAGTTTCACTTTCAAGACGCTTTCGTTTAATTCCATAATCACTCAATTAGCTGAAGCAAGGTATTTTGTAGGGCCCTTTTTAGGAACCTCATAGAAGGAATTGCTATAAAAGAAACAACTAGTGGTAACAAGCTCACCTGATCTCACCTGAGCCCTTGGGTTTCATAGCTTTTACTGGCAACCATTACTTCTCGGAGTGCACTGGCAGATAATGCTTCAAAGATAGAGTGGAGGAGAAGGTGGTGCGCTGGCTCATTTTACACCAGGGCAGCACCTAAAGGAGGGGTAGCATGGCTTCATGTCCAGGCTTCCTCGCAGTCTCGTTGTTGCATCAGTCTCATAAAGGCTAGCTGAAGAGGGATAACATGAAGGACCAGCATTTTATGTTCCTTCTTGCTACAAGTTAGAATTCATGTTTTAAATAATAAAGGTCCGTGGGTTTTAATTATTTAGTCACTCAGGGTGGAATAAAAGGAGAGATATAATGAGTAGCAAAAGCAGCAGTCTTTCCAGGCAAATGTATGCAAAGACAAAAGTCTTCACTCTACAAATCTAATTTTGAGGCCTGAAGCACTCTCCGGCGTGCTTGCTAATTTTCACACACCTCCTCCTGGAGGGACCAGGTAATAAAAATTTTAAGCAGTCAGGACAACCAAGCAGAAATGTTTATTAATATCTTAGTGGGGTTGCAGTGAGAGTACAGATAAGCCTGTAGCTTGGGAATTTCTATTTCCTACACACCCTATTTATCCATTAGCACAAAGAATGTGGTTGGCATTTATATACTCTAAAGGCCCCTGTGAGAACAGCCTTGATCCAGCTCATGACTCACTGAAGATGTGAGAGCCAAGCGCCTGGCTTCTAGCAGGACACACTCTAATTTGTCAGGTCACACTGTGTGTCTCAGGGTCAGGATAACCCTCAGCACTGGCAACTTCTGCCAAGTCAGCTCTTACCCTGGCAGGATGTGCCTCCTTCTGTGAATAACAGTGGAGGTGGGAGGTCTCTTGGTTTCAGTTGTTTCCAATCCCAGCCTACTGCTTCGTAGCCCACTAGATGGCTCTTGGTTCCAAAGGGAATGCTCCAGCTGCTCCGTACATTCTCACCAAGTCCTTCCGGAGACTCCACGTTTGTTCTCTCCACCTGTCTCTCCTCCATCTCCCACAGAGCAAACTCACCCGTTGAGGATGGTGAGCCACCACCATTCCCAGGCTATCTTTCTAACTTCTCCAACCACACTGTGTTACCATCTCACATCCTGGGCATCTGTAGTCTGGGCTTGGAACTCTGTCTCAAAGCACCTGTGATATGTCCACTCGTCACCAGCTTTAGCTTTCTAGACACAGTACCCAGTTTAGTGCCTGGGAAAAGGTAAAATAAACATGCAGAAGGTCTATATAACTAATCAAAACATGGAACTATGGAGTGTTTTAGAAAAATCAATATTAATTAGAATTAAAATTATTTAAATTAATTAAAATTAAATATGATTTTAATATCACTTGAATCAGAAACCAACATGCTTCCATTTTAATTTGAAGAAAGGATAAGTTTAAACAATAATGAAAGGAGTGAAGGACAGGTGAAATAGGTTTTGCTGAAGAATGTGTATAATTAGTGACTTGTCTGGAAGCCAAGTAAATGGAACACATGATCCTTTTCTGCTCACAAGCAGGAGGGAAAATATAGTCAGAGAGCTAGTGACACAATAAGATAAATAATCAGTTTCATGTCCACAGAGACTAAACTCAGGAAGATACCAGGAGGCTAAGAGAATTGGACTAGCTCAGGGACAGAAAGCTGAAGAAATAGACTACTGTTACATCAGCATTCTCCTTAAGTTCAACATTGAGCCTTTTGGCTTCTGTAGTAAGTGGACAAATAGAAGCTAGATCCAGAGGAGTTTCTATCAAATAAGCCTTATTTTCCACATGTTTAGTTTCTGTAATACAGCCCAAATACTATATCACTATAGCAGAACCCATGCAACACATGTTTTATACAGAATACTTTGTATAATCTCATTATAAAGCAACTCAGTACCATCTCTCAAAATTATGTTTACAGGGCCGGAGATTAAGTTCAGTGGTTCCAGCGTCTGCCTAGCAAGTGCAAGATCCCTGGTTCCATCCCTGGTAACCACATACAACAATACCAGGTGTGGTGACTCACACCCACCAGCACTGAGTACCACATATCACAGTGCCAGGGGTGGTTGTGCTCACATCTGTAGTTCTAGCACTCGGGAGGCAGAGGCAGGAGGATTGCTGTGAGTTCAGGCTTGCTGGGCTGCAGAGTGAGCTCAGGGATATCCTGAGCTACAAAGTGAGACCCTGTCACACACACAAAAAAATTATGTTTATAGAGTCAGGGAGGTAGCTCAATGGTTCTGTGCTTATCTGGCAAGTGCAAGGTCTTCAGTTTGACTCCTAGTTCTGCAAATAAATAAATAAATAGATAGATAAATAGATAAATAAAATATGTTTACTTAGACCCTAATATATTCTATGACCCAAAAATGAATACATTCTTGGGCTGGAGATTTAGCTCAGTGGTTCCAGCGCCTGCCTTATAAGCACAAGGTCCTGAGCTCCATCCCTGGTAACCACATACAACTATGCTGGGCGTGGTGGCTCACACCTGTAATCCCAGCACTCAGGAGGCAGAGGCAGGAGGATTGCTGAGTTCCAGGCTTGCCTGGGCTACATAGTGAGCTCAGGGCCAGCCTGAACTACAAAAGCAAGACCCTGTCTCAAAAAAAAAGAATAACTTCTTATACAGTTACAACAAAAATCATGCATAAGGAAGTTTACAGCTGTACTATCTGTAATTTTTAAAAAAAAACTCTCAAGCAACTAGAGAATAAATAGACAAACTACTGATAAATATAATACATGTCAAGGAGCAATTATAATAAATTTGCTATATAGATGAAGAGAAGATTTTAAAGAAAGTTACAGAGACAAAATGAAATAAGCAAGTTGCAAAAGAATGCTTAGAATGGTCATTTTTTTCTTAATCCCTCCTAATATGTAAAGCCAAATGAATTGTTTTTGAATATGTATGCACGTGATGAGATTATTGAAAAAAAAAGGAAACAGTGAGATGTGTAGGGAGATAGGATTGGGGTGCACATTCATAAATTCCACAGGCACACATTTTTGTTATGCTGTGACTTTAATATATGTTATATGTTTTCTTTGTGAATCAAATATTTTGGGGGAATTTTAATTTTTTAGCTTTAATTTTTAATAAGTATGCACTTGCCATATGTATAATCATATCCATCAGGGAATTTATACTTGTACATAATATATCTTAATTTTTTCCCATTCTCCTCTTCTCCCTTAAACTTTCTTCTCCTCCCCATTTATATGTTTTGTTTTTCCTTCTCTTCTCTTTTTTTTTCCTTTTTCCTTTCTTGTCTCCCTCCTCCACCTCACTTGTTCCCCTTCCCATTTGAATATGTTCTTCCTAAGGAGCATAATGGAGCATAGATATGAATAAAGGTGTATCTGATATTAAATTGACTTGGTATTTTGTTTCTAGAAGCCATGTTGTTTTGAAAGTGTTTCAAGAAGTTTTGTAATCCTCTATGCCAATGTAAAATAATGAGATGGAGATTCAGAAGTGGAAACACACAACGAACTTCTTCAATGTGAAACAATTTTCAGAGACTCTTCATCTTTAAATTAAAGATGAAAATAACATAGTGGGGGGGTGAGTCAAGTAATTGCCCCACTTAGCAACACCCATATGTTACTCTTTATTTCTCTTATTGTTTAGCCAATAGCAGTCACTTATCCTGTTTTTGCTTGGAGGAGAAAACCCAGGGTAAAGTTTCCATTGCTTAAAGAGTATTTTTAAAGGAGTTGAATTTAGATTATTTTTATAATAAGTGATTTTCTTCCTCTCAGGAAAAATCTAACTCTGGTCATTTCTTTAAGGAATTGAGTATAACAAAGGATTGTGGCTCCCCAGATTGTGAAAATACTTTGGAAACAGTTTCCAACCATAATATCCATTGTTCTCCCCATGTGACATACAGAAAAATTGAGGTTCCAATGAAACCTTTAAGCACAAACATGTCAAGGGAAAATTTGTGACCCCAGTATGCTTCTTATTTTAATAAATGAGAAAAGACCAAGTTAACTGAAAGAGTCTTTGAAGTAATGTTGCTGAGTTCCTGCCTAGTTCAGTCATAGCAGAACTCAGAGGAAAATAAGTAAATGCTACTTAAAAAGAAAATGAGAAAAATTTCCCTTCAATCAGTATCAAATAGAACAATCACAAGTAAAATAAAAAAAGGTCCTGCTCAGAGTGGGGAGCCTCAGCCACACCAGTGCCTCCTCAGTGTCAGGCGGAGTGAGAGACCCAGGACAAACACCCAAACCCAGCCAGAATGTTCTGCCGAGTTAAAGAAAGAGAAAGTCTGCCAGGCATGGTGGCTCACGCCTGTCAATCCCAGCACTTGGGAGGCAGAGACAGGAGGATTGCTGAGTTCAAGGCTTGCCTGGGCTAAATAGTGAGCTCAGGGCCAGCCTGAACTACAAAGCGAGACCCTGTCTCAAAAAAAAAGAAAGAGAAAGTCTGGAGGATTTGTTCTTGGCTAGTCCGCTGGTAAGGAGGATCTGGTTCATCTTGTTTCTTCTAGTGAATCCCTTAGGAAAATGTCATGAAAAGGCAATTTTACAATTTGGTAAACATGCTCTAATATTTACAGATAGGCATAGATAATCATCTGTATTCAGGAAGGAGCCAGCAGAGACAGAATGAACATACAGAGGGCAAAGTGACACCCTTAACCCCCAAAATACAGTGGATGGGGCTTAAAACAGTATGGTAAAACTGGGAAAGGTGGACTACTGTATTCTGATGGTTAAAAATCTCATGTGAAGTGCCAGGTGTGGTGGCTCATGCCTGTAATCCTAGTACTCGGGATGCAGAGGCGGGAGGATTGCTGAGTTCAAGGCTTGCCTGGGCTACATAGTGAGCTCAGGGCCAGCCTGAACTACTGAACTACACAGCGAGACCCTGTCTCAAAAAAAAAAAAAAAAATCTCATGTGAGTTCAGAGTATGTTACAACCATCCAAGGACAGTAACAACTTCCTTTACCACTCAGGCCATACATTAAAAACAGATATAGACACACTGAAAATGCTTCAATACCTTAAAAGTTTGTTATCAGGTTCAGAGATCTAGCTCAGTGGTTCCGGCCCTTGCCTTGCAGGCACAAGGTACTGAGTTCAATCCCTGGACAAAAAATAAAACAAATTTTTATTGAAGCATAACTGACATGCAATAATTTTACACATTTAGATCAGACCATCTGATAAATTTAGACATGGGCAACCTTTGTACAACTATTGCCACAATCAAGACAACAAATATCCATCACTGGCAAAGTTTACTTACACCATTTTGTAATTCTTCCCTTCCAGTGTTCCCTACTCCTGTGTCCAGGCAACCACTGGGCTAGCTTGCATTTTATAGAATTTTGAATAAGTGGAACCACATAATTTTATGTGGCTCCTTTTATTTAGTATCATTATTTAGATCTTTATTGATGTTGTAGCTCATAATATACTTAAGTTTTATTGTAAAAAATATATTATTGTTGCCTATGTAATAGTTCATCAGTTTACCTATGAATGAATATCTGGCTGACATTAAATTGACCACACATATCCTTGTTGAATAAAATTTATTGGAGCCCATTGGTTTTGGCCTGAGCTCCTATACTAGTATCAAGCAATTAAATCACAACAAACTGGAGTCATTCATACTATATGCCATAGCATATAAAAGGGGACCAGTTTTCAAAAACAAAGTTCACAGAAGATTCACAGCAACTAATGGAAAAGTGCCCAGACTACCTGAACTGGCATGTTAAAGAAGTTCTCTTTACTTTAACCCTGTGAGGAAAGTAATTTTGAAGAACAAATCCACTTTTTGCTGCTGCTGTCTCCTTTTCCAACTTTTTTTTTTCTTGTCAAGGTTTTTTTTTTTAATTCAACATTTTAAAATTTCTTTGTGTATTGGAATATACATTTTACTTTTTATTTTTTATCAGTACATGTTTGCACTGCAAACATGGAACTGGTATGAGTATATAATATCTTAATTTGCATTCATCTCCTTTATCTCACCTCCCTCCACTTTCCATCCATTTCTTTTTTATAACAACTTCTTTTTTTTTTTTTTTTTTGAGACAGGGTCTGGCTTTGTAGTTCAGGATGGTCATGAGCTCACTCTGTAGCCCAGACAAGCCTAGAACTCACAGCAATCCTCCTGCCTCTGCCTCCAGAGTGCTGGGATTACAGGCATGAGCCACCACACCCGACATTGTGCTATGTGGTACTGATTGCTGGTGGGTGTAAGTCATTGTGCCCAGTATTGTATGTGGTACTGGGGATTAAACTCACAGGGCCTTGCACTTGCTAGGCAGGTGCCAGAACCACTGAGCAAAATCCCCAGGCTTTCATCCATTTCTTTATCATCTTACCATTTGACAGAATTTATCTCCCTACTTTCTATTGTATTTTGCTTTTTTTTTTTTTTTTTGAGACAGGGTTTCATTTTATAGTTTAGCCTGGCCTTGAACTCACTATGTACACAGGCTACCCTTCAATGTATGACAGTTCTTTTGCCTCTGGCTCCCAAGTGCTGGGATTACAGACATGCTCCACCATGCCCTTTGTATTTTGTTTTTTGTCTTTGTCATTACTGGAATACAATACCCAACAATCACAAGGTAAAAGAGGAAGGATTATTTTAGCTTGCAGTTTGTAGAGGTTTAATTTATAGTAAATGATTACAAGGCAGGTTGGCATGGCAGGGAGGCATAGCAGAGCAGAAAGAGTTCATGGCAGGGCAGGCATAAAAAAGCAGCAGCAGTGAGCTTCCCTTTCCTTTAGATTCCATTGAACTACAAATTTATAGGTTGATGCTTCTCACATATGGAATGTTTTCTGTCTTCAGTAAATCCATTCAGCCACACCCACAACTATGAAAATCCAATCAGGTGGACATTGCTTATTCAAATTGACATAATAGCTAAGTATCCCATTCTTTATTTATATATTGGGCTTTTCATATAAGAGAAACCATGCAGTATTTAAGCATATGTGTCTGATTTATTTGACCTGACATTATAGATTCACAGTGTGTCCAATTTCCTGCAAATGATTCAAATTCATCCTTCTTTATGGCAGAGCAGTACTCCATTGTATTTAAGACCACATTTTCTTTATCCATCCATCAGTGGACACATGGGTCATTTCCAAGAGGCTCACTTATTCTGCTCAGTTCAGTAAACCATCTTTCCATCTCATAGGTAAAATGCCACGCAATGTATGAATTGTTGAAAATAAAAGTCAATTTGATCATTAAATACAGTCTGTTAAAATTTTGTGTTCAGTTCTCCTCAGAAATCACCCAAGAATTAAGTGGCTGTATTATGGTACATGCATAATTAAATTTTAAAGACACTGTTAAATTTCTTTCTAATGTAATCACACCATTTTCAGTTGCTTCACACCCTCATCAACCCCTGCTATGATTAGTCTTTTTCATCTTAGTCATTTTTTTGTTTTTGGCTTGGATTTTTCTCATGATAAATTGACCTTTAAATACATTTATTTTCCCTCTGCATATTTACCAAGATATCTTGGTAAAATATCTTCTATCGTACCCATTGTTTAACTGTTATTGTATTATTATTGAATCTTGTGAGTTCTTTAAATATTCTTCACATAAATCTTTCATCAGATTTACAAATGGTACATATTTTGTCTCAAACTGTGGCCTGTTTTTTTAAACTTATGGTAATGTTTTCTAAGAGCACAAGTTTTTAATTTAGTGAAGTCCAGTTTAACAGTTTATTCTTTTATGGGTTGCATTTTGGTGCCTTGGCTAAAGAATCTTTAC
>PVIC010001088.1:38907-99420 GCA_004025085.1 Thryonomys swinderianus
GTAAGGACCTGAGTTCGATCCCCGGTTACCACATATAATGCTGGGCGTGGTGGCTCATGCCTGTAATCCCAGCACTTGGGAGGCAGAGACAGGAGGATTGCTGAGTTCGCGGCGGCTTGCCTGGGCACCATAGTGAGCTCAGGGCCAGCCTGAACTACAAAGCGAGACCCTGTCTCCAAAAAGCAAAAAAAAAAAAAAAGAAGGCCACCATAAGACACCTTCCCCTCATCACTGTGCTGTAGCAAACTGAATGACTTGAAGTCGGGTTTGCAGTTGGTGATTTACAAAGATGTTGAAAGTGGTTCTTACTGATAGCCAAAACCTGTCAATTCACTCCACACATCAGATGCTGGGAATTGTTATCAACACCATGTGGCAAGAAATTTGGGCTAAAGATTTTTCAGCTTTTTCTCGGTATATCTTTCATGATATGTAAAGAGGACAGCAGAGTAGTGCTGGAGGTCGGCAAGTGTGTATATGGCAGCCCAGGGTAAAGAGAGCTTTTAAGAGAAACTGATCTGAGCTTAAGGCCATATAAGAAAAAGTGAGAGGAACCAAAATTTTTAAATGGGGGGAGGGGTGACAGTCACTTCTGCTTAGTAAATAAAGTGCATTTCAAAGGGATTAGAAAAAGCTTGAGTCATTGGGAACTTAATACTTATTTCAGTGGCTCCCTTTTAAGTAAGGAAACACTGGTCCACACACAAGATTTATAGGATGCATAATTACACATGTGGGGTGTGGTGGAAGCAGTACAAAAGCAGGGGTGAAGGGAGGTAGATAGCAAATGCAGGGGATCTCCTCTCCTAAGACAGTGGAAAGAGGGAAGAATAAGATAGCATTCCACACCACAAGCTATGGATAGAGGCAGCCTTTGTTTAGCCTTAAAACTGTTAGCCTCGGGCCGGAGGGTTAGCTCAGTGGTTCCGGCGCCTGCCTCGCAGCGTAAGGACCTGAGTTCGATCCCCGGTTACCACATATAATGCTGGGCGTGGTGGCTCACGCCTGTAATCCCAGCACTCGGGAGGCAGAGACGGGAGGATTGCTGAGTTCGCGGCGGCTTGCCTGGACACCATAGTGAGCTCAGGGCCAGCCTGAACTACAAAGCAAGACCCTGTCTCCAAAAAAAAAAAGCAAAAAAAAAAAAAAAAAAACAAAAAACTGTTAGCCTCTTGGGCTAGATTATTTCTCTGGAAAGCTATCCTGTATGCATGTTCAACAGCATGTTTCACCTCTACAAGTTTCAATGCCAGTAGCAAACCTCCACTCATGACTGTCAAAATGTCTGCAGACATTTCAAATGTCTCCTGGGGCAAGGAGGCTTCTGTCTTTTGTTGAGAACCACTGGATTAGAGAGACAGAAAGGAGGAGACTGCTTCCATATGCCAGAGTCTCAATTTCGAGAATTGCATTCACATGGAAGAAGAAGAAATATGTACAGGATTCATAGAAAGTGGGAAGGGGCTTGAAACTCTAGGAGAATCTCCCTCTCTCCTCAGTGCAGCAGGGTCACAGAGTTTGATGAGAGTGAACCCTTTCTCAAGCAGGCAGGCACAAATGTGGCAGAATCCTTGCCCCACTGCATAGATTATGGTGCAGAGATTTATAGCTGACACATTTCTACTTTTATGAAATTATGGAGTCTGATTCTCAAGTTCAAAAGCTTTGTGGAGTGTTTACAGTAAATTATTACAGCCACTGACATTTAAAATCATACATAAAAGGGCTGGAGGAGGGTGTGGGCTGCCACAAAGTGGGTTCTCATGACCTGTTTGAAACCCCAAGGCCACCTGTCACATGTCTGGGGAAGGAGACTGTGGTCAGTGGTCAAAGGAAGCCTCTCTGTAGCATGGCTAGTCTTGTGTACTCAGGGAAGTTCTGTGGATGAAGGCAAGAAGACCTATTCGAATAGGCTGAAAACTGTAGAACCCATTATTTTTTAATTAAACTCGGAAAAGTCATAAATTTATCACATAGGTAGAGCTAAGCGACAGAAGACACTATGAGGCCAAGAGATATCACTTCTCCCATATCTCCCATCCCCATATTTCTCTCCTAGTTTCTCTCCCTAGCTGCCACAGAATAATTGGTAGAAAGTACTAATTTCCTCACATATAAGATATTTGTAAGAGCAAAACCTCAATTTTGTTTTCACCTTAGTAATACACAAAATAGGAATTGGAACCTTTCCTTACTCTGGGCAAAGCAGTATATGCTGTTTAGTTTGATATGTTATCATGGGGGCGGGGTATGCAAAGCCAGTGCCATTGGAATGATCCCATCTGTGGAGGAAATTGAAACCCTGTTCTAGTGATTCTGGTCAAGGGGAGTTTTCCTGTTTGCTTCATGAAAGAAAATATCTCCAAGAAAATGCAGTGGATCTTTTGAGTGTAATGTCTGTTCCTTGATGAACTGTATGTAATCTGCCACTCAGGAGGAAAGTTTATTTTTCCAGAATCTTCACATAATCATCTTACAACTTGAAAGTAATCTCTTCTGATGATAGGAGAAAGGGTCCTCTATTGGGTTTACTCATGCATTCTTTCTTTTAATCTGTGTTGATTTAATACCCCACACTTTTTCAACTCTATGGATAAGCAATGAATAAGACCTGGGAAATGTGCTTCTGGAAAGTTCTGCCCTTGTAATGGAGGGAAAGGGGCTAATTTCATTCCACTTGGAAAAGCTATTGGTCTTTAGGTTACTATTATTCATAAAATAAAGGGCAAGGCCTTCAGCTTCAGGCCTATTCTACCAGTAATACATACCAGTTTGTGAGTCAGTCCATGGCAGTGGATCAAACCAGTGAGTTAATGGTATGGGCTGAACTGAGTAAGCCTTCCAAAACTTCTTTCACATTGCCATCACAAATGTGGAATTTCAAGATAGGTTCTTCACAGAGCTGATTAAGTTAAAGCCAGGTCATTAAGATAGGTACCATTTCAGTAGGATTGGTAGTCTCATAAGCACAGGACCTCTGGATATAGATTAAGCATAGAGTACAGAAGATGTGAAGAGCAGGAGAAGATGGCTGCCAGCCAAGGTTGGTTTTCAGGAGGAACCATCCTTACCTCTACTTCAATTTTCAATTTCTAGGTCCACAACTGTGAGAAAATAAGTTTATGTTGTTCAAACCCCCTAATCTGTGGTGCTTTGTTGTAGCAGCCATACACAGTATATATCAAGACTCACTCACTTTTTAAGAGATGTGCAGGCCTAGAATAAACTCCCACAGATTGAATGAGAATCTTTAGACACTCAAGCCTAGGCCATAAAAAACACTTAAAAGTTATCTAGTGTTCCACATGATGGCACAGAGACTTACCGTGAAGTGCCAGCCTGTTCACCCTATTGATATCCTTTCATTTTTTCAGATCATGTCATTAAAGCTCATGGAGATACCTATGGCACCTTCCCCTTGTGCCCCATGCTGAGGGAAACACAGAGAAGAAGGGGCAGCCTATCCTGAAGTGTCCTCTATCGCAAGTCATTGACCCTTCAGAGGTTCTCTGGTTTCCTTTTCAGTGAGGCAGAAAAATAGTTCACTGGTTACTAACTAGGGATATTTTGAAATTTAATGACTTCTTGCTAAAGATCTTTATAATATACTTTTTAAGATATGTTCTTTCTTTGTTGTCTAAATCACCCTTCAACATCTTGTGTAGCCCAGGTTGACCTTAAACTAATGATCCTCCTGCTTCAGCTTTCCAAGTACTGGGACTACAGGAGTGCTGGATCTGTAGGCATATGCCACCATGCCTGACTTCAGGAAGTCTTTTAATAAAAGAAACTCTCTAGCTATGAGCTGTTGTTAAATATGAATCCAAATAGCTCTATTTCTTTTCTGTGGAAATTGTCATTTTTAATCCACCTGGCAAAGTACTGGGATGGTGGCAAGATTGTTTAGGGTTCCATAGGTGTCCCTGCTACCAATTCCCAATTGCTCTCTATTTTCCTTGCCTCAGATGTTTCAGTGTGTTCTTGTCAGAAAAATCCCACTAGTATAATTTCACATTAATGACCTTCTTGACTCTTGTGTACTGTTATTCTGGTGAGATAATATTGTGTTGATATAAACATTAGTGAACTAATTAGCTTTAACATTGTTTTATCTACTGCCATCTTCTTGGAGCGGAGCCCTAAGGGAATATACAAGCAGGTCAGCTCAAAGTGGAAAGGAGGGAGGGAAAGCTACCTAGAAGTCACAATTTTTTAGAAACTTGGAGTTATCTACAAGCCACAGTAAAAAGGTCAGGCCAACAGTGAGATACTAGGATGTTAGTTAGAAAGGGGGGCTTGGTGGCACTTTGGCCAAAGGTCCTCATTATCATTGACATTATTTGTGTTTACACTGGTGTCTTAAAAGACAGGCTAGGGATGCTAGAGATAGGATTTAATTGGAGCTTTTGAACAGGTGTGCAGAAAATGGCTTAAAACTGTAGCAAATGTCTAAATATTGATTTAAGAGCTTTGTAGAAAACACAATACATGATGGGAAAAATTAGAAACAAGATAACTTGTCCTTCCGCAGTTTACTCTGACTTCACTGCTTCCTCTCTTACCACTGTGCTTTAATATTTATACAACACATAATCTGATCCTGCTAAATACCTGGGCTTGTTCAGATCCTTTCCAGACTACCCATTGTTCTTAAGATAATTTTCTCACTGTGAGTAAAGCTCTTCATGATCTGTCTCTTGTACGTTCAAACCATACAGCTCACTGTTCAGCTCATTCTCTGCTCTGACCAAGAACAGTTTTCATTTCCTCCAACAGGTCATGCAGAACCTCCATTGTGAGTTTTAACACATAATACTCTCTTGAGACCACCACTGCCCACCCTAAGACATGCATAACAGACACGTCACACACAGACATACCACAGACAGATACTTATATGCGTGTGGGTACACACACACAAACACACATACAAACTTATTTGTTCCTCTAGGAAAAGGATCATACCTATTTTACTGACCATTGATTTCAGGGTTTTGCATATGGCAGTATTTGACAGATGAGTGGATGAAATTTTTTTGCACAGACTTAATAGTAGGTTTTAGCATTTTTGTTTTAGCTTTTATACTTTTTTCTCTGTTCTTCACTCCCTCCCTATCCTGCCCCCTCTCCCCCTCCTAACCTTCTTATCCTTCTCCCTCTCCCTCGCCCCACTCTCATTCTGGATCCTGCATCAATATTTGAAATAAAATAACTTTCTTCATGGAATCTTTTCAAAGGGGATCTGATCATCCCTGTCCACCTTTGTAGGCCAAAACTTGAACAAAATCAGAGCTGCTCCCATAGAAAAAGGCTGAGTACTAAATAGCATATGACAAACTGCTGATGTCTTCTGCAATTTTCAAGGGAGCTAGGAAAAGAAAGAGGAAAAGAAAGGACTACAGTTCAGTAAATATTTGAATCCTATTAGGCTATGGCCATAGTACTAAGTAATGAGGATATAGTGGTGTCCATGAAAAATAATTTCTTTCTCCAGAGATCTTGGATTCTAGGTGGGCACTCATGACCATAAGCAAAGCGATTTCACTTTGGCTAACATATTACAATACAAGGATATTTGCCATAGCATAAACGTTGAGCCCGCTTAGCCCAACCCACACTGAATTAGCACTTTCTCAAAGAAGGAATAGCTAAGCTGAGCCTTGAAACATAGCAAAAGGCTGTGCAAACCAAGTGTGAAAAAGAGTATTTTCAGCTGTCTGCCTAAAGCTGTGCTTCCCAAGAGTGAATGACACCTAGAAGAGAGGACAGGAAAGCAGTGTGATGGGGTGGTGTTCTCCAAAGTGAATATGGAGGTACAGGCAGCATCCTTGTCACTTGGCACCTTGTAGACTAGGGTCCACATTTTGGCTTTATCTTAAGGACAAATGAGAATGCTTTGAGCTTGAGACTGAACTGATCAAATCTGTATTTATAAGGTCACAGTGTACACAAGGTGGGGAATGTTCCAGAAGGCAAATGATAACAATGTAGGATCCCATATAGAAGGTCCCTGTGGAACATCTGGTGCATGAACTACAGTGGTAGCAGGAGGACTGTAGAAGGAACTGAGGAGAGCCTTGGTAAACAGCAATGACAAGGCTTAGTTTTTCAACAAACTAAAAGAATAAAAGAAAAGGAAAGTTTTCAGAATGAATAAATAGCCTTCAGCATTTAATACGCAGCCCTCTCCATTTAAATCTACAGCATCAAAGTGCAGGCAGTAGTACACTCTTCCTTTCTGCTAGCACAGGCCAGGCTTTTTTGAGTGGACAGGGACAAGGACTGCTCTTCCCACACTTTCCCTTCTTTCAAGTTCCTTCCCTCCAGTGCCAGTCCAGGAAGAGAAATCAGATGTGCAATCAGTGTTCCTTAGGAAACTGCTATGGAAAGGCTGCATTTTCTCCTGGCTAAATGCTCTTCTCCTGATCACTAGGGTCTCTAAATGGGAGATGCCCATGAGCTTCCTGTCTCTTGAGCCAACTACATATGTTCTGTGGAGAAAACAGCTGAGGTCTTCTCAATGGTTTCTAGTGAAAGGAGTCTCCGCTCACAACCTTACTCACTGGCTGTCTTCAGCTCCCATCTAGTGGTTCTCTATGCACTGATGACCCACTCCTGTCCCTTAGGTTGTACTTTTCAAGGGCAACATCAGCATGCCCAGTTAGGTTTAGTTGTTTCTATTCACTGTCAAAACATTCACACCTTCTTGTCCTGCTAAGTGGAGGAGTACAGGCTGCTGGAACTTTAACTGTTGTCTCAGCTCTGCAACTACTCTTCAGTTCCCTTCCTTTGGGGTAGGTGTTCTGGGACAGATCAGAAATTCTGCTAGTGATGCAGTTGCTTGATCAGGCAATGACAAAGCAGCATCCCCACTAGACTGATAACTCTAAAGACTTTTCTGCACTAGCCTCAGGGAGACCATAGCCCTGCCTCCTGCTTCCATGTTGAGATGGAACAGAGCTTCCTGGCAAGTCCACTGTGCTTTGCAATTCTGACATGTTCTACCCACCCAGTCTTTTTGCAGTCACAACTGGGTCATGGGCAGGAAGTATAATTTCATTAATGGAGCTGAGTCTGCGTTCTTCTTATAAGACTTGGGGACCAGAAGGGCCATTTTAGATGCTGGCAGCCATACAGACTTTACAAGTTGGATTCATGATGATTTGAGTCTTCTCATTGAACTTAGCCATATTTCTGGAAACATAAGAAAATGCAGTGTCATCGTTTGTTATCATTCAAACAAAACTAGAGAAGCTGCTGATGATAGAGAAGAATGTGGTAGAGTGTGAGGTGATCCCCAAAGAAACCATCATCTCCTCCTTCATGAATTGCTCTATACTACTACAGTGACATGAAATAATTCTTTTTTTTAAAGGTGTAAGGTCACACCAGGATTGTACCCTAAACTAGTCTGCTATTGGCCACGAAGGTCTGAACGGTATACACAGGGGAGCTGAAACTCAGAAATACTATAGTGAGGAAAGACAAAAAATAGGGGTAGGTGTGAACCATCCAGTGTCAACTAAGTTCACTGCAATAGGAGGCTAACACAGACTTGATTTCCTTGGAGAAAAAGTACATAGAGCCTGAAATGTGAGTCCTGGTAACGAGGCATGTAAGTAAAAGTGACTACTTAAATACTTTAATGAGACCTATTTGAATTTCTTTAAATTTTTTTTTTTGCTGTTTTTATTATTTCCACTCCAATTAGAGACATCTTGAACAATATCTGATAGCTATATTCGGATGGAATATTTCTCACAAAAGCCTCTGCCACAAAAATCAGTGAATAATCTGTAAGTGCTCTCAAATGATAAAAAAGGATGGAAATGGAAAAGTAATTGCATTTCTTGCACCTGCCTCCTGAAATTCATTAGCAACTTATAGTACTCTGAAATCCTCTTTAAGGGTGTTAAAAACAATCACACAATTGTTCTGTCTCATCCTGTGTTTTATAATTCTAGCACTTAAGTGGCACAGACACACAGAAAGGGTTTAGATTCATAGCCTGTCTTCAGACACAAAATGGATCTCTGCATGCCATTAATTCTGAATTTGTATCACCTCTCAGAAGCACCTGTTTTTGCTTGAAGAGGGCCACACCAACTTGAAACTAGAAAATAAGTCCTACATGAGGGAAAGAGAATTCTGAAAGCAGAAGACTTTAATCACTACGTCCTCTAGTGCTGTAATTTATTTAGAAGAAACACTTCATTTCTTTATGGAGAAATGCCAAATACAAATAGAAAGGATGAGGCTCACAAGATAATTTCTTTCTGCCCCAAACCTTGTTCTTGATTCCTCAAATGTTACGTGTGCTGATGGCATTCCTGACTCAGTGGGCCCTCCTGCCAGGAAATGTTTAGATGGAGCCTCCACAGTGTCCCAGCATCCTCCAGGGTCCACATGGCAGTATTTCCACAGAAGAGTTAAATTGCATCCCTGTTACCTCACAGGGGTGCAGTTATCTGTGAGCGGTAGATGAAGCCATGGTAGTAACTGCTACCATGTATCGAGCCTGTGGCATGTGTGTTGTACTTGCTATATTACCTATAATGTTTTTATAATCCAGCAAAACAGTATGTTTAGGTCACTATGGAGACCTGAGGTACAGAAAAATTAACCAAAGACTCTTTTTCTGAGAATAATTCTCGATAAAAATGGTAAAAAGTTCATAATTTTATAGACAGCTAAGGTAGAAATATTGTAGGCAGTCCGAAAGGGATGGGCTCTTGAGAGAGCCACTGCAGAAAATAAAAACACATTGCAACTGTGCCTGGAGGCCCATCAATTAAAGGCCAGACCTTCAGATAAAGAGAAAATGACCAGGCTTACATCTCACCCCAAGGGAAGAGATAAGTGTTTACACCTGGTCCAAAGAAGTCTCAGTAGACATCAGTCACCTTGGTAGTGAGCAAGACCTTCAGCTGCATCAACTTCCTAAAAAGTTCTTTGTTTTTTCCATGTACATTTGCTAAGTGACTTGCTTCCCCACTGGATCATTATTATCTGAGTGACTATACTTGTAACCTTATTAGTTTAGCATAGCTTTAACCCATGTTTTACCGATGTCATTGTTTTTTATAAAATTTTCCCTAAAATGTTGGGTCTTCAGCAACCTACCCAGGACCCTTCCTGCCTTTCAAGAGCTATATCTCTCAGTAAATATTTCCTACTCTTAACCTCCATTGTTCCTTAGAATTCATTTCTTGATTTGAGAGAAAATGAACTCAGCACATCTGACAGCTCTTAGCTGGGAGTTATAACATTTCTTCTGTATCATTTAGAAGTTTAATATCAGGCTGGAGATTTAGTTCAGTGGTTCCAGTGCCTGCCTAGCAAGCACAAGGTTCCTGGTTCTATCTGGTAACCACATACAACAATACCGGGCAGGGGACTCATGCCCAACCAGCAATCAGTACCACATACCACAAGCCAGATGTAATTCCAGCATTCCAGAGGCAGAGACAGGATTGCTGACTTTGAGGTTTGCCTGAGCTACATAGTGAGCTCAGGACCAATCTGAACTACAAAGAGAGACCCTGTCTCAAAATTTTAAAAAATAAAAAAAAATAAGTTTAATATCATTCCTATATCATTCTTGGGGGTCCCAGAAAGACAACTGGAAGGAGATAAGAATTTGCTTTTTTTTTTTAATGGGATTCTGGATTGTTACTCATTTAAGTAGTCAAAAACATTGCCATCCTACTTTTCAGTTGTATATGCATTGACCATTATGTCTTTTTATTCATTATTTTTGTAAATTTTAGAACATGAGTAGATTTTGATGTTTCTTTGAAGGGATATTTGACTTTTGGAGGCAAGATCTTGTATTCATCTTTTGGAGTAGGAAAATTTTATTGAGACAGAAAGCTTCTGCCTTAAGAGAGACAGAAGGGGGAACCCAGAAAGTGGGTAACCCAGAATCACTTTTTTCAGGGGAATTTTATGGACCAAAATCACGAGGTGGAGTGGGTTCAATGAGATTTTTGTTTTTCTTTTTTTTTAAAAGGTAGATAGACTATAACAATCAAAGGGGAATTTTTGACTTTGACTCTTCCAGGGAGGTGGATTAAAGTCTCAGCCAGCCCTCCACCCCAGGACGTTGGCACCCTCTTTAGAATATCTGATGGCTGCCTATTTGGAATCTCAATGACAACTATTTATCTCACATGGGTGATATAGCTTTTCTCTGGCAGCACTAACCTCCAAGTTGGCTTTTTTGTTTTCTTTCAAGGGTCAGTCCTGTCTTTCTGTCTACATATGTCTAGCTGGCTTTTCTACCTGTAATATTCCCCCCTCTGAAGAGGTACCTGAACTGCTGTGAGGGGAAATGAGCGAATACTGGTCTAACTTCTTCAAGCTGAAGAGGGGTGTAGTTGTAAGGGCAGTCAGGGTCACTCTACAGAGGGTCTATCTAAAGGCCCTTGATAGACTCCATACATTGTTATCTTAGGTAGGCATACTGTCTTCAGTCCAAGAAGTGGAACTAGGCTTTCAGGTATAATCAAAAAGCAATGAGTGAAGAAAAAGCCATCCCAGTTACTGCCTTTTCAGTCGGGGCATGGTCCAGGGGGCCTCTTGTTACAGTCTCTCCTGAGGTGGCCTGGATCTTTGCAGTGATAGCAGGCAAGCTGAGTCGTCGAGCTCTTCTTGGAACCCCGAGAGTTAGACCTAGAGTCTATTTCTCTGAGAGCTGTGGCAAATGCTGAAGCCTGTTCTCGATCTCTCTGTCTCCTGTCCTTGGCTCCTTCCTGCTCCCTATTATAAAATGTCAAAGAGGCAATTTTCGTTAAGGTTTCAAGTGAACTATCTGGACCAGAAGCCATTTTTTGTAACTTTCTTCTAATATCTGGGGCTGACTGAGTAATAAACTTGTCTTTAAGAATAATTTGTCCCTCTATCAAGTCAGGAGCTAGTGAAGTATGTCTTATTAGAGCCTCTCATAAGCAATCTAGGAAGACTGAGGGGTGCTGTTTTTCTCCCTGTTGGATAGTCGATAACTTAAAATAATTGGTTGGCTAAGTTTTGCTTCTTTTTAAGCCTTCAGTAATGCAGTGCAATAGGGGTTTCTTACACCAGTCGCCTACCTGATTGTCAGGCCAGTGAGGGTCCTGTGTAGGGACAGCTTGTGCTCCACTAGGGATTTCTAGCTTTCCTGGCTGCCTTTCAGCTGGTGGTTTATAATGTACTATGTGATATTCATCTCCAGCCTTAATGGCAGCCTGTGTTGCAGCTTGTACCTCACCAGAAGTAAGTGTCTGATTTAGAATTAGCATCACATCTTTCCAGCCTAATTCAAAAATTTGAGCAAGTCATCTAAAATTCTCAATATACCTGTCTGGATCTTCTGAGAACTTTCCTAAGTCTTGCTTAATTTGTTTTAGGTCACTAAGAGAAAAAGGTACATGGACACGACCACGTCCAAAAACATTGTCTACTTCTTGTAAGGGGTATTGTCCTAGAGGATCTTGAGATAGGGATGTATATAGCTCAGTGGAGGGCTATATTATGGCTTACTCTCAAACCCTGAAGGATAAGGAGGAGGGATCTCAGGCTCCACAGGACAAGTAGGAAAAACTTTGGTCTCAGTAGATAGAGATTCAGTAGGTGTTATTTTAGAAATTTCTACCTCAGTAGGTGGTAACTTAACTAGTGTATCCTTAGAAACTTTGCCCTCAGATTCTAAAAGATGAGGGTGGGAAACCTCATCCATAGGGGTCAGAACTGTTTGGCTTTCTTGAGGCTCACATTTACATTTTGAACACAAATAGGAGTTATTTCTTAATGCAAAGAAAATCTCAACATACGGTATTTCTGTCCATTTTCCCTTTTCTTTATAGTATAATCTTAGTTGTGAAATAGTATCATAATTAATACTTCCCTCTTCTTTCCATCTTGGCTTAGGGGGTAAGTAGGCCATGCACAGGTGCAGAGAACTATTAAGCTGCTCTTCTTCAGCAAGTGAGGATTGAACATTTTCCAGTATTTAAGAACACATTCCAAGGGAGTAAGGGACTCAGATATGGAATTCCCCATCAGTGCAGTTATCTCGGTGGAACATTCAATATGATGCAGGAGAGTTAAGGGCCTAACTCCCCACCTGAAACATGAGTTCATGTTCTCTAAAAATTGAAGAATGAATTTTAGGAGTGACGGAGGTTTGAGTAGGAAAATTGTATTGCGAGAGAAAGCTTCTGCCTTAAGAGAGACAGAAGGGGGAACCCGGAAAGTGGGTAACCCCTGTATTTATGTTTTGTAAATACTGTTGTTTCCCACTTAACCTGTTTGACTTGCTTTGATTGTTTGGTCATTTATCTTATCTTAGCACTAAGGAAAAGAAATGTTAGAGTATTAACTAGTGGACTTTGATATTAACCAAAATGGAAATTTAAAAAATTCTGTAAAATGGATTTTTTATGAAAACTAGTTCATACTTAGGAAATGTACATTTCTGTGCCTATTTTTTTCATTTATTGAGTTTATTGGTTCATTTTAGATATACATTATGGTTACATTCAGCATTATAAATTTGTACATGTACATGACATATTTTGAGTCTTATTTTTTCCCATTCCTCTGTCCTCCTATCAACAAAACATGGGACCCTGTCAGTTAAAATGTAATAGGCTGGTGGGCATTCTTAATATTTTGAGGGCCAGTTTCACTGAGAAAGACTGCCCACAATCCCCCGTGCACTCAAAAGGGAATATCAAGCCTCTTCTGCCTCAGTTTCCTTTTTGGTCCAATCTTCTTCTGGTTAGGAGGCAGTCTTAGCTCTTGAGATTCCCTATTCTCACATTCACAGGCTGACACTGATAACTTATGGGCAGGTTGTCTCATAACTTACCATGAGCATGAGAAGGAAAGACTTCCATTTTCTGATCTTTTCCTGTTATTTTGCACTTTGCTGTTTTGGAGGCAGGTGAGATTAGAGAGGGGGGAACCCTAAAGTATCCCAACTGTTCCCTCCTGTACAACATCTAAGAAGCTTTAAGTTGAGCCTGTAGAAAATGAGTATTTATTCTTGCAGAACTCAAGGAACTCATCCTAGGTAAAGATAACTCAGGCTTTTATCTGTTCCCCATAGAACTCTAACAAATAGTGGTTGCTCTGACAGTTAGTTAATCACTTTTAGAGCAGCTTCTACTTGTAAAGCAGAGGACAGGTTTCCCTAGCACCTCTGGTTAATCCCCATGGAAACCAATGGAAGGTTAACCAGACAGGCAGCTACATTTCTTTCTGAAGAAAAATCTCTGGTTTTATGGAACCAGTGAAAGCTGAGAGGACAACTGAGGGGCTGTAGCCAGGGCAGGTCTTTGGTGGATAGTCAGTGGTTCCCCAGTGGAAGCTGAGTGCCGAAAGGCCCACTGGGTAACCTGCAGAAATCTCCATGTACCTATTGTCCCTATCTGTACTCCTCACTGAGCTGAAAGGTAACTGTCTTAGTGGTTGCCTGGTATCCTCTGTCTCAGAGAGACCAGATATGACATTGTCAAAGCTTTGTCTTAAGCTTCCACTAAGAGTTAAACTACCATTTTGGACTTTTCCCTGGCTAGTACAAAGTTGCTAGTACAAAGTTCTAATTTAAGATCCCCCCCTCCAGTTTTTTCATTCTAACTCAGCATATTTGTCATCCAAAAAGTTTTTGGTTATATTTCCCTCATATCATTTAAAGGTCCAATGTCATTCCTATATTAATAACATGGGTTCTGCCAAGAGTTTTGTGGAAAAAAAGTTCTGAGAGGAGAGACTAGATTATTCATTTCTAGAGATCAAGTAAATCTACTTAATCACCAAAAGTTTAAACTCCAGTGTTCTGGGTGCTGAGAAGAATAAAGAACAAGTTTTTAAATGATATCTTCCTGTTCATGGCTACCAGGCAAGACTTCCTTGGAGTAAAGAGACTCTGATATGGCAAGTACAAAATATATACTCACAAAGCACAAAAATGTGTGGCAAACAGTAAGTACTACACAGGAATGGTTATGATTTCAGGAAGGAAAGACAACTGAAATGGACCTTCAGACCTCACTGTCATTTCCACAATACGGGAAGAAAGCCAAAGGCTTTCCAGACCAAATTTCAACCAGTTGACCAATCTAGCCCTCTTGTTTCTGCTCAACAAGGAATGCTGAACTTATTTTCATCTACCATACAGAACACAGTGTTCCTATATAGACTAGGGCCTTGTAGGAGAGCTAACCCAGCTGTCCTCAGTGACCACACCACCCAAACAGAAGTCAGCTGGCACTGTCGGCTCCTTTAGACAGATGCTCATTCAAGCATAGTTCTCATTAACTGACTAGATATTTGGTGTTAAGATGCTATTGATTTTACCTGGTGTTAGCTTTATTTGCCTTTTACAAAAATCAAAGCAGAAAATAGCAGCTACCAGGCTTCTTTACTATTCACAGTCTCAAGCAATTATCACTTGTCATCTTTCCATTCAGAAAAACGTTTCCCTTTTGTCATCTCTAACCAGGGTCTTTTGAGATAGCAGTTTTTGGATGATACTTTCAAACACTGAATTACTAGTAATTTAGCATTTACTGAACTTGTAACTGTGGAAGTTTCACACACATACACCTTTGTGTGTTATGATAGGTGCCTAGTCACCATTAGTCGCTCATATTCTCCTTATCTTCCTCTAGTTTACAGATGAAGAGCCTGAAGTTCATAGACAATAAAAATCTTACCAAAGCCATTGATCTAAAAGGCCTCGACCAGTGATGGCTAAACTTTTAGAGGTGCATACACAAGCTGCAACCCAAAACCTGCTTATTTATTGCAAAGTTCAAACAGTGCTGATGCTTGGCTGCTGGGATGACTTGGCTCACATGCTAACAAGAAGGACTGGTGTGCCTGCTGTGGCACATGTGCCATAAGATTGCCACTGTCTAGATTACCTGTAATATATACATATGTGACATTCTTATTTTCTGTGTCATTCTTATTTTCTTTCTCATATTCTCTTTCATTCCCCCTTCTTCTGTGTAGCTGTCTCCTGTTCTACACTGTCTCTTTCTCCTTCCCTTCCTCCCTTTTGTTTTGGATAGGCTTTTTGAGTTTTTTGCACACAGTAAAATGGAGATGTATTATGTACACAGTCTTATGAGTTTGACAAATCTGTGCAATTATATAACCATTACTACAAGCAAAATATAAAACTTCTCATCAGTCCAGAGTCTCATTTCCCCCCTTTATTGTTAACCTCCTTCTGCATTTCACAGGCCCTGGGATTTAGTTTCCAATAGTTCATCTTTTCCAGAATTTCATATACATGCAATCATATAATATACACCCTTTTCAAAACTGGAATATAACTCATATAAAACTCACCCCTTTTAAGTATACAATTCAGTAATTCTTAGCACATTCACAAAGTTATGCAACTTTTATAGCTACCTAATTCTAGAATATTTTCATTAGTTCCAAAAGAAATACCATACCGATGAGTAATCACTCCCCCATTATCCTCTCCCTTTAGCCTCTAGAAACCACTAATTTCTTTCTGTCATTGTAGGTTTGCTTACTCTATAAAATCATATAAACAGAATTACTACTACACGGCCTTTTATACCTGTCTTCTCTCATTTTGCATAATGTCTTCAAGGTTTATCCATACCGTAACATGAATCAGTGCTTCACTCTTTCTCTATGGCTGGATAATACTCTACTGTGTGGATATACTACATCTTGTTTGTCCACTCATCAGTTGACAAGTATTTGGATTGTTTGCACTTTTTGACTGAAATAATGTTTCTCTGAATATTTACATACATGTTTTGTGTAAACATAGGTTTTAATTTCTTTTGATGCTCTCCCTAAGAGTAGAATTGCTGGCTCATAGGCTAATTCTGTATTTACTTTGTTGAGCAACAGCCACACTTCTCCATAGTCTGTAGCATTTCATATTCCACTAGCAATTTTGGAGGTTTCTGGTTTCTTCAAAGATGTTGTTCGCCAGTATCTTGAGTACAGGGATCCTGGTGAAAGCAAAATCGTACATTATCATGAATTTGATTTGTATTTTCCCAGTGATTGATGATGTTTGCTTTGTTTTATGTCCTTATAGGGACATTTGTTGACCTTCTCTGGAGAAATATTCAAGAATTTTGTTAATTTCATAAATTGGACTATCTTTTCTATAGCTTTTTATCTGACTTCTTTTGCACAATACAATGCTTTGGATATTCCTTCATCTTGATGTTTTCCTACTTATTGTTGAGTAATACAATGATACCTCAGTTCATGAACTTAATTTGTTCCATGACTCTGGGGAAGATGGCCACATTCCTGTTCACTCAAGAGAGATAGCTGTGATTATGTCCATAATGTGAAATGTGAAATTCATAAATAGAAGCAAAATTTTGACAAATGGTTCTGTTCGTGAAACAAATTGTTTACAAAGAGTAATGTTCATGAGCTGAGGCATTACTGTATTTCATTATATGAATAAATTATTTCTTAATCTATTTGGTATTTGATAGTCCTTTAAAGTGTTTCCAGTTTGAGGCAAAAATTCATAAAGCCTCAAACATATTTGTACAAGATTTTGTCTAGACATATATTTTCATTTATCCTGGATAAATGAAAAATGAGTAGGGTAATTGAGTCATATGATATATACATGTTGGCCTTTATCAGAAACAAACTGATTTTGCACCAGGCCCACCAAGAATTTATGAATATAAGAAATAATTTATCACTATAAGAGTAATTTATGAATATAAGAGGTAAATCACTTCTTAAAAATGTCTTAACAGAACTCACTATTTTCATTTTCATTTTAAACATTCTTGTGCAAGGATAGTGATATTTCATTGCTTTTTTATATATAAAATGATATTGAAATTTCCTTTTATTTTATTTTATTTGGAAGAAGACTGTTTAAAAATCTTTTTTAAGGGAAGTTTTATATTTACAGAAAAATTATAGACAAATAAATAATGACTTCACAGCTATCCCCTTAACTCCTCTACTGCCTCAGGTTCCTATTCATTAACATTTATTAACATGTTATTTGATTAATATTGATACACCATTTTAAACTAAAATCAAGAGTTTACTTGAAAATCTACTTTTTGTATTGAATACTCTATGAGTTTTTACAAATGTATAATGATATATCCAACATTATAAAATAGTTTGTCTGTCATAAAAATTCTTTTATGTTCATCCTTCACTCCCTGAAAGTCTGAAATTCACATTTTATTTTAGCAACTCCATAGATTGGCTTTATCCAGAATGTCAAGCAGTTGGAGTTTTGTAGTACCTAGCTTTTTCATATTGGTTATTTTACTAAGCCATATGCATTTAAGATTCCTCTAGGAAGTTTCATCAATTTATGTATATCATTTATTTATATCAAGCAGTAGTATTCTGATGTTAGATATAACACAGTTTATCCATTTATATATTAAGATTTCTTGTGTGTTTTAGTAATAATAAATAAACCTTCAATACACATTTCTATGAAGGTTTTCAACCTATTTGGGTAAATGAAGAACATAACTGTTGGACTATATTTTATATGAAAATATCAAAATATCTTCAAAAATGGATAAACTATTTTGCATTACCTTCAACAATAAATGATTTTTGTTTCTCCACATTCTTACCATCATTTGATATTTCAATGTTTTATTTTATTTTATTTTATTTTTGAGACAGGGTCTCGCTTTGTAGTTCAGGCTGGCCCTAAGCTCACTATGTAGACCAGGCAAGCCTCAAGCTCAGCAATCCTCCTGTCTCTGCCTTCCGAGTGCTGGGATTACAGGCGTGAGCCACCACGCCCAGCTCAATGTTTTATATTTTGCCATGCTAATATGTTTGTAGTGGTTTCCTGTTGTTTTAACTTATAATTCCTTAGTTGTTGTTGTAATTTGAAAGCCATCAATCACTAAACCTGGATTTTCTACAATGTTATCTTCTCTAAGAATTCTGCTGTTTTTCATTTTGCACTTAGGTCTCCTTTTGATTCTGAATTAATGATTATTATGAAAAGTCTAAATTCTGTGCTTAGATTATTTTTTTCTTGCATATGGACATCCAGTTGTTCCAGCATTTGTTCTTCATTAGTACCTTTTCTCATCTGTTTACCTTCAGGAGACTGTGTGGATCCACTTCTGGGACTCTATTATGTTCCTTTGATAGGATTGTCTATATTTTCACACCATTAATCACACCATGTTGATGACTACAGCATTACAGTAAATGTTGAAGTCTGATAATGTCTGTATGTAGAGTTTGTTTTACTCCTTCAATGTTGACTATTCTGAATCTTTTTGTCTTTCTGTATAAACAATAAATTTAATGACATTCACAAAATAACATTCTTAAGATTTTGTTAAATATACAGATCAAGTTGGAAAAAACATATCTTGGTAATAATGTTTCTCTATTCATGGATATGGAATATTTCTGTTTATTCAGCTTTTCTTTTATCAGATTTTTATAGATTTTCTATGCAAGTTTTGTTCATGTTTTATTAGATTTATATCTAAGTATTTAAATTATTGTTGTTAATGTAAATTGTATTGTACTTTTAACTTCAAATACCTGTTGATCATTGTTGAGATATAGAAAAACAATCAGCCTTTTATGTTAATCTAGTATTCTACGACCTTACTATAATCACTTGTTAATTCCAAGAGGATTGGCAAATTAGTATTTATAGTTTTATGCTTAGCAGGAGTTCTTATTGTGGCCCATGTTAGAAACATTGCCCCTTATGGAAACAAAGCCTGTAGGCTTATGCTCCAATATGGAGGCCATTAGTCACGGGTGGCCATTTAATTTTAAATGAAATTCAAAATTTTGTCCATCACTCATGCTACCCACATTTCAAGTGCTCTAATAGCCACATACAGTTTGTGTTTATCATACTGGAAAATGCAGAGGAATATTTCCATTACTGCAGAAATTTTCCTGAAAAAATACTATGCTACAAAATTATATTCAATAATTAGAGACTAGTATCACTTAATGGGCATTGATTAGACAGATAGCTCACTAGTATACAATTTCATCTCTTATTTGGCACTTTCGCTGTGGCTTCAAGAAGGCAATTCCAAAAGTCTCTTAAGCTGACAACTTCTAGGCTATGTAATATATGGTAATAATAGTGAATCACAAGTCATGTCCTTTGTCACATCTCTGTCACATAAAATAACCCTCTTAAGCTAGAGTAATGACAGTTAATCAGCCATTCTGTGTACCTGTGGAGTGTAGTGATGGTTTGGGCAATGATTATTCCATAATTAGAAATTTATAGTTATTCCGTAACTAGAAATCAACTACATACTACGTACAACCATTGATGGCCTTTACAATGGTAGATGAGATTTTACATAATCAATTTGGCACTAAATGGCTGGTTATTCTTATTGAAGCATGCAGCCACATAAAGGGCTCAGAAACAGTTTGGAAGATCATCAACATCAGTAACTATATCATGTTTAGTACAGGGATGTCCATACATTTGAGCCCTTGTATTGCTTCCATTTCTTTTCCACGGCTACTTCTTCCACTGTTGTATTCTACTTGCTATTGATGGAGTTTAAGGCTTGATACAATCCATTGTTCCAGTCATTCTTCCCACATGCTTGTTTAGTACTTCTTTTAAGATGACATTATCTAACAATTGTTAAAACCCAAAGAACTTTATCTTTCAAGGACCCACTATTGTAGAGTTGATCACATGTCTCTGCCCCAGGCCTTTCAGTCTACACTTATACAGACTTTTTCCATCCTGATGGGTTTGAGATACAAACATTAGCTAGCTCAGCAGTCAGCACCTCTTCTATTAAAGACACTGTATTTGGAACAGAAGTTTTTATTAGTTAAACCTGTGGCTTGAGTTGGCCATAGTGCATTGCCTGCTTTTTGCAAGGGTAATACTGGCAAATTAAATGCAAATACAGTAAGAACTAGTAGTCCTATATCTTTCAATTGAAAGTTGCAATATCCTCTGCCATTCCACTGATGACGTGGTTCGTTATTTGTTTGCTTATTTGTATTAGTTATAATCTTGGCCGCAAAGCAGATATAGTTGCTTTCTGGGAAAAAGTTGGTATTTTTATATTCTCATCCACAGGTCCACAAAGGCATGAATTTTCTTTTTTATGGTACCAGTTTAGCTATTAAGAGAACAGGTTACAAAGCTAGTTTGCCCATTGTGTTTTGTCTATTCCACATACTCCCATTTGCCTTGCTACTTCCTGCTATTAGTTGAAGCAGCACAATGCCTTTGCTACCATCAGGTCCAGGGATTTCCCAATCTCTGGAACTGGGAAATCATGAAGTAAAGTGAACATTTTTCTTTAAAAATTACTCAAAGTTATGCATCTTGTTATCTTGAGAGCAAACGGACAAAGATAGCTTCCAAATTTGGAAATAATGTGCATTGAGCATGTACAATTCCAAATACAGTTGGTGTTAGCCTGTCACTACATAGTTACTTTAGTCTTTCTTCTCAGAACCAACTCCCTGACAAGGCATGAGACACAGCCACTAATGGTACCCAGGTTGTATTATTTATAGCCTCTACCACCTGAACAAAGATGATCTGTGTTTTCTCTCAAGTTTGAGCAATCCTGATAGAGTCTGACTCATCAGCTTTTGACAGGGGCACTAGGGTGGGTAATTTAACCTCTCAAATCTTAGGGTCTGAAGTCTGGGGGTACACTCATGGCAAAAATGGAGGCTCTTCCTGGACTCCTAGGTAGAATATTAAAAAAAAAATAGATCTTGCTAGACCAGTGGCAATCCTGAGATGCCTAAAAATATGTGCCCATCACCACCAGTAAAAAATGAAAAGAAAAAAGTAAGTGGATTAGTTTATCTAACCAAAGTCAAATAGTTCAAACATAAACAGAATTCCCTCTGGATGTTGTATTATTCTATCCTTTCTTCCTTGAAAAGTGTTTCTATAAATTGCTCTTAATATGGAATTAAAATTCTTGCTTTTTGTATTTCTAGGCAGCACACTTACTGTTTTACTTACAGGCTCAGGCAGTTTCCTCCTCATACTCAGCTTTTCCAGTAGTTCTAGCTGTCTGACAACAAGATCAGGAAGAAATAAATTGATTTCAACATATTTGTTAAAAATAAAAAGCCCACAAACCTGGTCTATCATTTCCAACTGGCAGGAATGTAAATAACCAACACACTTTACTATGCACGAAGCCAAACAAAGGCCAAAATGATGTTGTCTAAAGGTGATTGAAATGTGTGTGTTTATGGGAACAAGATGTGGCCACCCTCTGGCTCAAGGTCCATCTTATTTGGTCTGTTTATAAATACTTTTCCACAGAGAAAAAACCCACTTCCTGTTAGTTTCTCTCAATTCTCTTCCCCTCAAAAAACTATGGATCTGATGTCTTGTACTGTTTAGAGGAGAAAATACTGTTTGTCATTTATCAAAATCTAAACAGCTGCAACCTAACAATGTTAATTTAGTTTTAGTATTAAGTAAATAAATGTGAGCCGTGATCATATAATATAAATATGTGGACCTAGAATTTAAATTCAGTAAACTTGCTTCCAGTTCAGTTTCTTAAGGCTTAATATTTTCTTAAAAATCCCTTCATGTTTTCCCAACTATTCTAGATTAGTATGGAGAATGTGCTCTTTTAAATTTTCAAATAATTTAGTTTGAGAGTAAAAGTGACTTATTTGATGATGTGTTGGTTTAAAAATCATGAAGTGATTAAAGGCATGATTATACTTTACAGAACTCGTATAAAGTGAGCAAGAATAATAAGTACATTTTTAAAAAATTTTCCCATATGATTCATCCTTAAATCACAATAGTTGTGCATTACAACTTGCTTCACTCATTAGGCAGCCATTTCAATGCACTTGTACTTTGGATCAAACTCTGAATCATTTCAGCATTTAGTAGACTCAAGGGTATAAAACTCAGATATCTAATGATGATGATGATCAGGCTCAGTCAAGAATGTTTGTTAAGATCCAACTGTGTGCTGTTTCAAATTTACATCCTTCAAAAAGCAAAGGTAGTATGCAGTTAGAAGCTTGAATAGTCTTTGCAGTAAATTACATAGTAATTTACTATTTTACAAGTAAAATAGCTTGAATTTTTTCAAAAAATGGTCCTTTAAGAATCAAGCTAATACCAGAGAAAAGATATGGTTTTTACATATCTGGGGTCTATTTATTTCACTTATTAGTGTGTCCTCAAGGTGTATCCATTTGTACATAAATGAATGAAACTTGTCATTCTTATGGCAGAGTAATACTCCATTTTATTAAAAAACCACATCTTCTTTATTCAGTCTCCAGCCAATGGGCATCTGGGTTGTTTCCAAGATTGGGCTATCACAAACTGAGCTGCCATGAACATGGGTGTACATATGACTTTACAATATGATTCTTTGAATTTCTCTGGATATATTCCTAGCAGGGGAATAGCAGGGTCAAATGGGACCTCTAATCCTAGTTTTCTGAGGAATCTCCACACTGATATCCACAATGGTTTTACAAGTCTACAATCCCACCAGCAGTGGAGAAGTGTTCCTTTCTCCCCACAGCCTCGCCAGCATTTATTGCTGGTTGATTTCACAGTAGCAGCCATTTTTTGTGGAGTGAGATGAAATCTCAATGTTGTTTTCATTTGAATCTCTCAAATGATGAGTATATGCTGAACATTTCTTCATATTGTTCTTGGCTGTTTTTACTTCTGCCTCTGACAAGTGTCTGTTCATTTCAGATGCCCATTTTTGAATTGGGTCTTTAAACTTGGAGGACTGATTTGTTTAAGTTCTTTATATATTCTAGATACTAGCCCTTTTTCTGACAAACAGCTACTAAAGATTTTTTTCCCATGTTGTTGATTGTCTTTTATGAGTGCCAGTGGTTTCTTTTGCTGTGCAGAAGCTTTTTAGGAGGATGAGATTTGTTGATTCTTTCTGCTAGTTCTCATGCTATAGAGGTTTTGTTCATAAAGTCTCTGCCTAAGCCAATGTCTCCAAGAGTTTTACCTAACCTGTTTTCCAGCAGGTTTACTGTTTCTGTTTTTAATGTTTAAGTCTCAAATCCATTGTTTTTTGAGTTTAGTACACCATGAAAGAGATGGGTCTAGCTTTAGTTTTTAGCAGGTTAAAGCCCAGTTTTTCCAGCACCATTTGTTAACATTGAGGATGTTTGGCTCCTTTGTCAAAGATAAGGTGGCTTAGTGTATCTGGAGCTGTTTCTGGATCTTGTATTCTATTCCAGTGGTCCTTGGGTCTGTTACTTTGCCAGTACCATGCAGTTTTTATCACAGTGTCTTTATAGTTGAGCTTTAAATTGGAGATTGTAATAACACATTGCCATGTCATTGTTGCTTAGAATTGCTTTTGCTATTCTAGGTCTCTTGTGGTTCCAGATGAATTTTTGGATGATTTTCTCTAGCTCTGTGAAGTATGGTGATGAAATTTCAGTTGGAATTGCACTGAGTCTGTATAGTAGTTGTAAGGGAATGTGGTGGGGGAACGTAATGAGGAGAAAGAATAAATATGATTCAGAAAGAAAAAGAAATAGCATGTATATAAGGGGTGGGGGTTGTGGGTGAGTAGGGACGTGGGTAAAAATGAGAATTAACTCGATTCATATACTGGTACAAATTCCCCAATGTTGAGTGTGATTGTGAACTGTAAATAAAATGTACCAATAAAGAATTCAATTTTTTTTAAAAAAAGAATCAAGCTAATGTTCAACTCCATTGAAAAGCTAATTTGGAAACTAAAGTTCTTTTATGGTTGAAACATGTAAACATAAAACCAATTTACAGAAATGCCTATGCTAATAAAATACTGTAAATAAATGTTTTTCTTCCAGCTAACAGTATTTTATTCAAAGGATTTTATAGTGTTGAATAGGATAGCTGTATAGTCACTACAGTTATTATTAATTTTATAATAATTCTCTAGTGCACTTCCCATGGTAGCTAGTTTCAACCTTTAGCTTTTTCAAGACCAAATTCTATTTCCTTGTCTGCATTCTCCATAGACCAGAAAGAAGTAGAATATTTTATTTCACCTTCTAGTATTAGATATGAAAAGCAACCTCAATACATGATAGAGAATTATTCATTACTTAGATGTTGTAAGCTTTGAGCAAAGTGCATTAATTGCTTAAAGTTACCCCTTTCAGAGGGTTAAGTGCATTTCATACAAAGCATATGTATGAGTGCATATGATTACAGCCATGATGTACCAATAGGTTTTCTCCCTTAAATTACTAGAAAATGGTAGTAATTTTCAAACATGAGAAAATAAGTAGCATGCAGTAATGATTCCCAAGAGGAGGCTAAGAAAGTGAGTCTTGTAAATGCCCCATTTTACAAACTTTAGAAAATGTCCAGCCTGCAGAACAAGAAAGAGGAACACAATCAGAGCCTCATGGATTTCCTGATTTGAGATGACAGACTTTATAATTCAGGTAGGTGGCTAGAGTTTTCAGACCAACATACCAAAGAGGCAATAACTGAGCAGCGATAGTGCAAGACAGTTGCAGAGGTCTACAGAGAGTAAACTTCCTGTCTTTGCCTGAGTACCAGCTCTTATACATAAATATAAGAAAAAGACCAGAGAGAAACCATCAGGAATACTTAGTTGGAATAATACCTACCAAATATACAAGAAAGATTGTTTTCCCCCCAATCCCTAGAGACTAAAGGCCTTTTAGCACATTGGATATTGAATACAGTGTTCAGAAAGGTATTCTTATTTGTGGGAGATAATTTACTGTAGAACAGAAGCTGATTTCGACTCATGTAATTAAATCTCAAAAACAAGAATGAACTGATTCCAAGTAACTTAGCATCATCTTTAAACAAATTCTCAAAATACTTAACAAACTAAAAGAATTTTAGAAATATATGAAAGGAAAATGACAAACATAATATGACACAAAAAATAGAAACTATATCTATGAGATACAAAATTAGTATAAATAGACACAAACATAACACAGAGGACAAAATCAGACAAGATATTAAAATAATTATATTTTATATGTTTTGGGAGGTAAAAGACAGTATGGCTGTGACAGAGAAAGAAATATTAGGTAAAGTCTCTAATATAAACCTGAGATTTGAAAAGTACACTGAGATAAAAAATATTAACTGAAGAGGATTAATATTAGATTAGATTTTGCTGATGAAAAATTATAAATGTGAAGGTATAACAATAGAACTACCCAAAATGTAATAGGAAAAATTAAGGAAAAGGTTAAGGGAAAAACAAGGAGCTGTGAGACAACATCAGGTAACCTTCTTATAAATAGAGAAGAAAGGTGGAAGAGTAGAAAAAGAATTTGAAAAAAGAATGGCTGCTAATTTTCCAAAGATAATGTACACCACATCCTCAAAGATCTGAAAAGAGAAAAACTGGAGAGACCTTTAGAAAACCACATCTAAGCACATCATAATGACTTGTTTTAAAAAGGAAAAATCTTAAAAGCACCTGGAATAAAGTAAAGCACATCACAGAAAAGAAAAAGTAGGAATAGTATTAGATGCTAATTAGAAACAGAAGACCAGAATATAGGAGAGCAACACATTTGAAATGCTGGAAAAAGAGCAACAAACTTGTCAGCCTTGAATTCTGTAATTCTACATCCACCAAAAATATTTTTCAAAATGAAGGCAAGTCATAAACAGCTGAAGATGTGCAATAAAAGAGAAATCGTTATCATAAAACCAGGTGATGCCTTCTTCAATTGGACATATGCCTATAAAGGGCACAGAATCACAAAGAATCATGAAAGTATGATACCACTAATGGAATTAAATAATGCTTCACTGACCAACTGCCATATAATGGAGAACTATGAGTTATTTTAATGTCAGTGAAGTTCAGGGAACCATAAGAGAATACATACATACATGTAAAAGAAATTAGAGAAAAATGTATTTACAAAATGTGAAGTTCAACAAAGTGAGAGAAAACATAAAAAAACAACTAAGAGAAACTCTGGTGCTGAAAATGCTGTAACTGAACTGAAAAATTCAACAGAGAACTTCTAAAGAAGACTCAAATAAGCAACAGAAGTATTTGCTTGTTTGCTTATTAGTAGTGGGTAGTGAACTCAAGGCCATCACACTAAGCTATATTCCCAGCCCTTTGCTATTTTTTTTTTTTTTTTAGTCTGGGTTTCACTAAATTGCCCACGTTGAGGTCAGACTTGTTATTTTCCCCCTCATCCTTGCAGAGTACTAAGATTATAGATGTGTGGCACTGTGTCTGCTACAAATTATTGTTTTTTTTTTTTTAAAGAAACTCCATTTGCTTTCCTGCCCATGCTGAGTAATTGCTGCTCCTGTACAGACAGACCTCCAACCTGAGTTCCCCACAGCCTTGGCCCTGAGCGCTCATGACCAGTACAGAGAAGAGGACCCCACAGAAACTTGATCTACTTCTGGCTCATGCTGAGTAAGGGTTGCCCCTGCATGGGTAGTCTGCTGGCCCACATTCCCTACAGTGCTCTTGAGACTAGTGTAGGAGGAGAAACCCAGAGAAACTCCATCTACTTTTCTGTCCATGCTGAATAAGTGCTGCTCCTGCATGGGGAGGCCTCTAGCGTGGCTCTGGTCTACCTTCTTCACAGTGCTTGGGCCCTGAGCTCCTACACAACCAGCATAGGAAAAGGAGACCACAGAGATTCCATCCTCTTGTCTGCCCACACTGACCCTTGGGCCTTAACCTCTTGTGGAACTGGCACATGGGGAGGAGCCCCCAGAGACTTCATTTACTTGTCTGTACACACTGAATAAGTGAGGTGGTAGTGCCGGGACTTTGACAGAGGCCTTTGGTGCACAACTGCCCTGTCCACCACAATGAAAAGACACCCACTAGAAGAGTGAAGAAATCCTGTTGACTGCAGCCATCAGTGAGTTTGTGGAGCCACTCCCCCCTACAGGACCCTGGACTCTTGCAGAGTTCAAGTCTGCAGAAGTTCACTAAACTCAACTCAGGCATTATAGCCAGAACCTACACAGGGAATGACACCTATCTCCTTAGGAATAGTCAGCTCTGTTCTGTGTGCTGCTGCCCATACTAACTATAGGAGACAATAGATCCATGCTGTGAAGAGGCCTTTTGATAGTGTTTTTGGCTTTTTTCTTTTTTTGCTAGTGTTCTTTTTCCTTTTTTTCTGACTTCTCATTCTTCATTTCTAAACTCTCTTGTTGAGTCTGTCCAATTTTGGGTTTTTCTTCTCTGAACTGCTCCTATTTTTTTTAAGTTGAATTCTTTCTTGGTACAATTTATATACATCTCACAATCACACATAACATTGGGGAATTTGTACCAGTATACCTGCTCCTATTTTTCTAGGAGAGGGAAAATAATCTGTTGGCCTGTTTCTTCTGGGTATCCCATTCTTCATTTGTTCCTTTATCTTCTTTGTCCACCAGTCAATGTCAGTTCCTAGAAGTTAATACATTTCAATCTTCCCTACCTCTCTTTTTCTTCTTTACTATTATAGGAGGATGAATACAATTTCTAGTGGTCCTGCACTTCTTAGTCTGTTCTGTTTTGTATTTGTCCCTTCTGTCTCTTTTTTTCTACCCTCTATCAGTTTCCCAGGGTTTGTGTGATCTTTATACATACTCTAAAACTTTTCCTAATCTCTTCCTCTCCTTGTATCATTCCAACACCCCCCCCCCAACTCCCTGGTGACCTTTTTTTCCCAAAGAATGATGGTGATATATTGAAGGACCTGAATGTTTTAAATGTATTTCTGGTTAGTTCTAAATTTTGGCATATGGTTACAGATGTAACTCACTAGGTTAAAGATATTAGAATCGTTATTGACAAAGCTTGTCATTTCCTGTATTGTGTTTGATACTGTTGATGATGCTCAGTGTGTTGTTTCAACTAATGTGATCTGATTGTTTTGCTTAAATGCCATTCATGGTGTGGCAGAACTGAGATCACTTAAGGGTCATTACAGATCCAAGGAGGACATCTGAGGAAGTAACCATCTTTTAAGGATTCTAAATATTAAGCAGAAAGAGACTTGCATTAACCATTTCCCAGACAGAAGGCCAGGAATTAAACCAAACATCAGCAGCAACAACAACAAATAAAATAGAAAAGAGAAAAAAACTCAGATACAAAGGGGAAACCAGAGAAAATGTGAACAGAGTAAACTGAATCTCATACACCAGGACTCTCTGAGCTGGTATCAAAAGAGAATCTAGTAAAATCGAAGTCAGAAATAATTTCTCAGATAAAAACAGAGATAATGTTCAAAGTAGAAGATATGATAAATAACACTAAAGAAGAGATCAGGAGCATGATAGGAACTGGAATTATGAAAGTTAAAGAACCTGTTAAATAGCTTCAAAGTGATTTCCAGATGAAAAACTTAAATGGAAGTTTGTAAAATAGGATGACTGAATGAGAAGACTGAGTATTGGACATGGAAGATAAGATTGCAGGAATAATTTAGCAAGAAAATAGCAAGAGACCAGGAGAAATCAATCTAGCAGGTGCAAGGTACAAAGAAGAATAACAGAAGACTGACTACAGTCAGTGAAGAAAGAGGAGACAGTGTAAAGGGCGTAAAAACTGTTTACAGACGTAATGGCAGAAAACTTCATAGGAAAAGGAAAAAAATTGGTGTACAGATAAGTGAGGCATATAGGATTCCAGATGTTCATGATATAAAAAACTATACCTAAACATACAATAACCAACATTCAAGAAACCCAAAAGAAGAATTAAATTGAAAGCAGGCAGAGAAAATAAACAAATCCCATACAAAGGAAATCCCATCAGAATCATAGCAGATTTCTCAATGCAAACACTTAAGGAGGGACTAGATTGAGTTATTTTAAACCCCCCAAAAAAAACAGCCTCCAACAAAGAATGATATATCCTGTAATACTATCCTTTCAAATAAATGGGAAAATAAGATATTTCTGTGACAAAGAACACCTAAGGAACTTCACAGATACAAGACCTTCACTCCCCAAAATTCTAAACAATATCCTAGAAAAAACAATGAGTGTCACCATCCCATAAGACCCACCAGAGTGAACTCACTAGGCAAGGCAAGAAACTGAATGGAAAGGAAGAAAAGCAAAGAAGAAAAGAACCCAAAACATCATGACAAGGCTAAATCAGTCCACATCAGTTATAACCATTAAGTGGCCTCAGTGTGCCAATTAAAAGGCACAGAGTAGCAAAATTAATTAAGAAGAAAGATCTAATAATACACTGTACAAAAGAAACACACCTAATTCAGAAAAAAAAATCCATACATTGAAAGTAAAAGGGTGGAAAACAATAATCCACGTAACAGGAAACCACAAAAAAGCAGGAGTGGTTATCTTATTTGAAGACAAAATAGATTTCAGCACCGGAGATTTAGCTCAGTGGTTCCAGCACCTGGCTAGCAAGCACAAGTTCCCTGGTTTGGTCCCTGGTAACCACATACAACAATATTGGGGCAGGTGACTCACGTCCACCATCAATCAGTACCACATACTACATTGCTGGGCATGGTGGCTCATGCTTGTAATCTCAGCATTCAGGAGGCAGAGGCAGGAGGATTGCTGAGTTCAAGGCTTGCCTGGGCTACACAGTGAGCTCAGAGCCAGCCTGCACTGCAAAGTGAGACCCTGTCTCAAAAAAAAAAGATTTCAAACCAAAACTAGTTAAGAGACAAAGGACACTAGATCCTTATATAGGGAACAACCCAAGAGAAAGAGATGACACTGCTAAATATGTACCAAATTCTAGTGTACACAACTATATGAAACAAATATTAAGAGACATGAAAAACCAGATAAGCATTAATACAATAGTGGGGGACCTCAGTACCCCACTGTCAAAAATAGATTGACTGAACAAAATGTCAATAATGAAGTGCTTGAGCTGAACCAAACTTTTGAACAAATGGACTTAATAGATGTCTACAGAATATTTCACCCCACAAAATCAGACTATACATTCTTCTCAGGTTCTTATGGGTTATTCTCCAAAACAGATCACATGCTAGTTCATAGAGTATATTTAAGTAAATGCAAAGGAACTGAAGTTATCTCCTGTATATTGTCAGACTACAGTGCCTTGAAAATGGAGATCAACAGCAAAAGGAATTCCAAGAACCTGATGAACACATGGAAATTGAACAACAATCTCCTGAGCACTCAGTGGGTCACAGAAAAACTCAAAGAAGAAATTAAACAGTTTCTACAATTAAATGATAATTCCAGTACAACATACAGGAATTTATGGACACTATGAAAGTAGTACTATGGGGGAAATTTATATCAGTGAATACCGTGGGAAACAGAGTGAGGTGAAATAAAACAGAGTGAGCTGAAATAAACAACCTAATGCTGAACTCAAACTACTAGAAAAAGAGGATCAAGATAAACCCAAAGCTTGTACAAGGGAAGAAATTGTAAGGATTAGAGAAGAAATTAATGTAGTGGGAACTAAGCAAATGATATTAAAAAATCAACAAATTGAAGAGTTGGTTTTTGGAAAGAATAAACAAAACTGACCAACCCTCAGCCAACCTTATCAAACAAAGGAAAAGGCTCAAATCCATAAAAAAGGAATAAGAAAGGTGAAATCACCACAGGTCCAGTAGAAATTCAGAGGATAATAAATACCTACTTTGAGAATCTGCCTGCTGTAAGATGAAAAACAGAAGAAATGGACAGATTCCTAGACACATATGAGCTTCCAAAGTTGAACATAAAAATGCTAAACACCTCAATATCAATATATGAAACTGAAAATGTAATTTTAAAAACCTATAGATAGAAAATTCTGAGTCCTGATTGCTTTAGTGCTGAATTCTACAATACTTTCAGAGAAGAGCTAATGCCACTACTTGTGAAACTCTCAAATGAAATGGAAAGGAAAGCAATACTCTCAAATCTATTCCTGGAAGCAGCCATTTCATTGATTCCAAAAGCAGGGAAAGACCCAACCAAAAAAGAGAACTCCAGGCCAATATCCCTAATGAACAGTGATGCAAAAATCCTCAATAAGATACTGGGAAACAAAATTCAAGGGACCATAGAGTAAATTATATACCCTGGCCAAGTTGGATTCATCCTAATGAAGGATGAATTCAGCATACATTGCAATGGGCATCTGAAATGAACAAAAACTTTTCAGATAAAGAAGTAAAGGCAGCTAAGAAAAATATGAAGAAATATTGAACATCACTAGTCATTTGAGAGATCCATATGAAAACAACACTGAAATTCCATCTCACTCTACAAAGAATGGCTGCTATCAAGAAGTCAACCAACAAGTGCTGTTGTGGCTGTGGGGAGAAAGGAACCTCCTCCATTATTGGTGGGAATGTAGGCTGGTGTAACCACTACTTAGGGAGAATAGTTTTAGGAATAAAGATTGGAACTATTAAGATGAGAAGTGATATAACAGATAAAGATATAAATAACTTTACCATTAACTTTAAATTTTATAACCAAGACACTGATCTTAATAATAGCATTTCTATAAATTTGAGCCTCCTATCTGTAGATTCCTTAAAAAGTTAAGACTTGAAGTCCCATTTGACCCTGCCGTTCCCCTGCTAGGTATGTACACAGAATTAAAAGAATCATACCACAGTGACATATGTTCACCCATATTTATAGCAACCCAGTTTCTCATAGCTAAATCTTGGAAAGAGCAGAGATAGCCATCAATGGGATACTGAATAAAGATGTGGTTTTATATAAATGTAGCATTACTTAGACCCAGATGTGTAAATATTATATTTTTCCCTAGTATAAAAAAACTGAAGAAGTAATGGAACGCCAAAATGTATGATAGCACATGAGAAATAGAACATGTGTAAAAGGGAAAGGGAAAGGGGAGTTAGGTGAAAGTAAAGAAGTGAAAGAAAATATGCGATAGTAAAAAAAGAAGAAGAAAGCAAAACTTACATATATGGGGGTTGTAGAGAGGGCAGGGGAAAGATGAAAAATGAGAATCAAAATGTGTCATATACAGGAACAAATTCACAATGTTGAATGTGATCATTATGTATAAAATGTACCAATAAAGTCAATTAACTTTATTTTTAAGAAAAGTGAAGTAATTCACAAACACAAGAATAACAATAGATGTTTGAAAAGTGCTGGTTCAAAAAAGAAATCACAAAGTAATTTAGAAAATAGACAAATGAAAATGAATTTATAACCTATCAAATCTCAAAGGACACAGCAAAACCAGTGCTGATAGAAACTTACAGCAATAAATTTCTACATTTAAAATAGAAAGCTCTAAAAGAACCTTACTTTATACTTCAAGACCTAGAAACAGAAGAAAAAACAAAGAAAAGTTAACAGAAGAGATAAATAGTAAAGATTGGAGAAGGAATAAACGAAATAAGAAGAAGGCAAAAAAAATCAGTGAAACTATTGATTGGCTTTTGCAAAAGACAAGTTTAACAAAGCCTTAAGTGAACTAGGGGGAAAAAAGTCTCAAATAAATGCATGTATTAATGACAGATGCCTATAATTTATTCCATTGAAGTTGAAAAGATCATAAAGAACTACTATGAATAATTCTATGCCAACAAATCGGATAACCTAGAAGGGGAAACATTCCTAGAAACTTACCACCTAGCATTGGTGCACCTAGAAGAAAGTGAAACCATAACTGGACCAAATAACATATGATACTGAATCAATAATCAAAATCCGGCTAACAAAAACAAGTCCAGAGAAAGACAGATTCGTGTCTGTTCTACTAAACATTTAAAGTCTTAATACCAGCACTTCTTGAAGTCTTTGGGATGGAGGTGTGAGTACTTCAAACCTGTTTTATAAAATTACCTCAATATTGAAGTCCAATATTGACATCACAAGAAAACCATAAACAGTTATGCCTGGTGAACATGAATTCTCAATAGATTTTGGCAAACAGTTCAGTATTGCATTGAAAAAGATCATGCAGCATTACTAAGTGTGATTTATCTCTTGGATGTGATCCTGTTACTACATGTGAACTATTTGAGGTAATATACTGCATCAGGTCGATGAAAGATAAAAGTTATACAATAATCTTAATAGACTCAAGAAATATTTGACAATACTCAACACACTTTTATGACAAGAACTCTGAACCTGTGTAAATAGAACAAACTTGATGTATCACTTAAAACAATAACTGAAAAGCCCTCATCAAATATCATATTCAATGGTGAAATACTTAAAAGATTTTCCTATAAGATCAGGAACAAGTCAAGGATATTCATTCTCAGGATATCTACTAAATTTAGTACTAGAATCCCTAGCCAGAGCAATTAATCAAGAAAAATGCATAAAATACTTCTAAATTAGGAAAGAAGAGGTAAAATTATCTCTGATTCTGTTACATAAAAGATGTATTCATGTGTAGAAAACCTCAAATCTGTGCACATGCACACACACATCCATACACAGAACTAATAAATTAATTGTGTAATTAACATTTCCTTGTAGTAACAATGAACTACACTTAAAGAAAATTACAAAACAATTTCATTTACTAGTGTATAAAAATATTTAGGAATAAAC
The DNA here is from genome assembly GCA_004025085.1 of Thryonomys swinderianus. Lineage (NCBI taxonomy): Eukaryota > Metazoa > Chordata > Mammalia > Rodentia > Thryonomyidae > Thryonomys > Thryonomys swinderianus. Next base: position 72,461 of record PVIC010001088.1, read on the forward strand.
AATATGGTAAAATATATGCTGAAAAATGAAAGGCACTGATAAAGGAAATTAAGACATCACAGGTTCAAAACATTATAAATATAATGCTAAAATATCCACACTACCCCAGCAGTGTGTAGATTCAGTCTAATCCATATCAAAATCTCAGTGGCATTCTTTATAAAAGTTTGTTTTAATCCTAAAAATCTATTGGAACTACAAAAGATTCTAAACTGACAATTTTTTTTTTTTTACCATTTTAAGGAGATAATTTAAAATGGCAGAATGAGACTAGTAGAAATTGAGATATCTGGAAAGCAACTTGGAGAAGAAAAAAAAGTTGATTTCTGGAATTCAGAAGAAAGCTGGTATAAGAATTGGAAACTGCAGAGAATCTGTAAAAATGAAGAACAATGCAGAGAAAAGTCAGGCCAGTCCTGAGTTGATTTTGGTGGGATCTGTTTCCTCTTTAAATTATCTGATTCTGAAAGTGTTTCTATTAAATTAAGCAAAGTACTTGACTTCCCAACCCCCATACTGCTTACATCAACCACAGGGCTCAATGGTCTGTTTGCAGTCTTTGGCAATTTGGTCAGGGTTATGCCTCAGCTTGGAAAGTTGATACAGTTATGCTATATGGACAGAGTGGCTTCTGAAGCAAACAAAAGCACCTCATAATCCCAAAGGCCACAAAGCTAAGCAGAGAAAGCCATGACAGAGGCACACAGGAGACTTGGAAATTGAGAGTGTCCGAAGTGAATACAACTCTATGGCAGAGACCACTGACTGCCAATACACAGCAGGAAAGGTGGAGCGGGATTCAGCCTTCACACATGAAAATGTGAGTTCATAAACAAAATAGGTCTTAGAAGTATTTTAGTATTCAGCTCCCATATCTGATGGATTCCAAAACTGTAGATCCTAGAAAGAAAGTACTTATTCAGAAATATGGAGGCATGTTTTTTTCTGGACTCAGTTTCCTTATTTTCATTCATTTATTGTGGGTGTAGATTTTTCTTTACACTCTGCTTTTTCTTTTTCTTTTCTTGTTCATATATTTCTGCTACTTTTATCTAATTCCATTAATTTTTACTTATTCCTTAATGAAATATTTTTATCCCTTTTTCTCCTCTTTCATCTTCATTAATTTTTCAAATTTTACTTCTCTAATTTTCCCTTTCACTGCCCCTTCTGTATTTACTTAGTATAATTATAAAGCTGTATTAACCTTTACATATCAAATCATTGTTATACTCTTATTGTTCAATTCTTTTCTATTGTTAATAGTGGTATACTTGTTACATTTAATACTTGGTATATCATTGTATGTATATTTAATTACAAAATACTTTTCTCTTAAGCTAGTACAATGGTACCTTTCATTAGTTTTTATGACATATCACTATCCAACTTGTCTTTGACTCCATTATTATTGCTAATTTCATTGCTATTTGCCAGGGTGGCATAATTGTTACTATTAATTACTTGTTACTATATACTAATATCTGGTTTCACTTTGTCCCATCAATAAATACTGTAGTTCATTTCCAGAGGCATGCAACAGGTACCCCAAAATATACAGGAGTATCATCCTGTTTTTATTCAGTGGAAGTGGACTCCAAGCCAAACTAATCAAAGGATAAAAAATAAATCACTGGGTATTGGTTAAAGGAACAATCGGAGAGGGAGAGATAACAATTGTAAATCAGTGTGCAATGTAGACAGGCAGATACAACTTATGAAACAAATACTACTGGACATAAAAGATCAGATAAACATATATACAGTTGAAATGAGGGAGCTCAGTATCTCACTATTACAAATGGACATATCAACTAGACCAGAAATCAATGTTGAAAACATGGATTTAATAGATGTCTATGGTGCTCTACAATAAATGTTCTCAAAAATCACATGAAACTTTCTCTAAATAAACTATATACTAGACCAAAAAGCATCCATAGGTAGATAAAAAAAGAATCAAAATTACCCCAAACATATTGGATCATACTACATTGAAACTAGAAATAAATTGCAAAAGAAACTACAGAAAATATGCAAACATACAGAAATTATACAATATATCCTTGAATAATGAATGAATCACAGGAGAAATTAGTTCCTAGAATTACATAATAATGACAGTATAATGAATCAGAATTTATAGGACACGACAAAAGTTGTCCTAAAAGGAAAGTTTGTAACTGTGAATGATCACATAAAAACAGAATTCAAATTTGTAACCTAATGGCACACCTTAAGAAAAGCAAGAACACCTTAGAAAAGCAAGGACAATTCAAATCCCAACCTGTTGTAAGGAAAGAAATTGTAAAAATCAGAGCAGAAGTTAATGAAGTTAAAACCAAAAAATACCAAAATCCCCAATAAGTAAGAGCTGTTTCTTCAAAAGGCATTCCTTAACCAACCTTACAAAAAAAAAAAAATGAAAGTAAAAACCCACATGAAAGCAATTAGAAATGAAAAAGGTGAAATCACAATAGACAGTCCCCAAATTCAGATTATTGCTGAGTACTTTGAAAATCTTTACTCCAATATATTGGAGAATCTGGAGGAATGGTTAGATTCCTAGATCTATATGAATTACCAAAAATGAAGCAAGATATTCAAACCGTGAATAATCCAGTAACCTACAATGCAATTGTTAAACTATCAATTAAGAAAACACAAGACCCATTGGCTTCACCACTAAATTCTTTTAAGTCCTTCAGGAAGATCTAATGCTAGTATTCCTCAAACATTTTAATAAAATTGAGAAATACGAAGTACTGCCAAATGCATTCCTGGAAGTTAGCCTTACCTTAACTCCAAAAGTAGACAGGGACTCAGTTAAAAAGGAAAACTATAGGCCAATCTCACTAATGAACAGAGGTGTAAATGTCCTCAAAACATGCTAGTTGTCTTAGTTATTTTCTTGTTGTTGGGAAAAAGTACACAACACCTACAGATAAAAGAGGAAAGGTTTATTTTAATTTATCCAAGCTTTTGTCCACAGTGGCTGGGTCCAAGGCAAGGTGATATGGAAGACGAAAAAGATTCCATGGTATAGCAGATAAGAAGGGCAGGACCAAGATGGGAGAAGGGATATATATCATTCCAGTCACGTCCATAGCAACCTACCTCTTCCCATCAAGCTTCTCCTCCCAACATCGCACCCAGCTGTAAACCCATAAATGAATTAATCATACACCCACAACTCAGTCACCTCCCAAACGCCCTACCTATTGAGCGTAGGAGGCTTTGGGGAACAGAATGCGACAGTCATTAAAAAGATTATACATTACAACCAATTAAGCTATATCCTAGGAATGCAAGAATGGATTGACATATGCAAATCAATAAATGCAACACATCATATAAGTAGAAGCAAGAACAAAAATCCCGTGGTCATTTCAATAGATGCAAAAAAAGCCAAAACTCAGTATCAGTTCATGATAAAAAAGTGACGATAATAGGTATACAAGTATGCTATCTCAACATGATAAAAAGCCATTTATGACAAACCTACTGTAACATCTATTAGAAAATACTGAAATCCTTTCATTTGAATTGATGAGCAAGACAAGGATATTCACTATCATCGCTACTATTTAATTTTATGTTCAAAACATTAGCCAATTCAATGAAACAAGCAAAAAAAGAGGGATTCATACAGGAAAATAAATTAAATTATCATTCTATGGAAATAACATGATACTTTTCAAGGAGGACCCCAAAATATTCCACCACTAGGTTCAAACTAATGAAAAAAAAAGGCAAGGTAGCAAGACACAAAATCAACAGATAGAAATCAATAGCACTCCTATACACCTATAATGAGCCCAGTGACAAACAAATTAAGAAAACAATACCATTTATAACAGCTAAAAAAAAAAAAGGAAAAGGAAGAATGAAAACCCTAAATGCTTAGGATTTAACAAAACAAGGGAAATGAAAGACCTCTCTTATGAAAACTGTAGTACTCTGAAAAAGGAGATTGAAAAGGACAGCAGAACATAGAAGGATATCTTGTGTTCCTGGTTAGACAGAATCAATATTTTCAAAGTGGCCATGCTTCCAAAATGGATATATAGATTTAATGCAATTGCACTAACCTAGCAACAGCATACGTCACAGAAAATAAACTACTCTAAAATGTATACAGAACCAGGAGTGACCAAAAATAGCAAAAGCAATCCTGGGCAACAAAAGCAAAAGAAGAAGCATCATCTTGGATTTCAAGTTATATTACAAAGCTACTGTGATTTAAAAAAAAAAAGAACATGGTACTGGTACAAAAATAGACATGTAAACCAAAGAGACAGAATAGAAGGTGCAGAAACAACCCCAGCGACATTCAGCTGTTTGATCTTTGACAGAGGGACCAAAAACATATGTTGGTGGAAAAGATAACATCTCTACCACATGGTGCTGGGAAAATTGGCTATACACTTCCATAAAATTGAATTTAGATCCATATTGTCACAATTTTGAAAACTAAAAGTAGATTGAAGATTCAAATATTAAAACAGAACATTTAGTTTGCTAGAGATAGAAATAGATTAAACGCTTGAAGACATTGGGCTAAGCAAGAGTTTTATGAACAGAACCCCAATTGCACAAGAAATAACACCAAATAATTAACAAATGGGATAATATCAAGTTAAAAATCTGCACAGCAAAGGAAGCAATCAGCGATAACCTACAAAATTAGAAAAAACACAAAAAAGCCTCCCAGCTACTTCTTGGTAATAGATTAATATCTAAAATATACAAACAAACAAGTTGGAACCCCCAAAATAAAGGACCCAATCTAAAAATGGGCAACTGAAATTAATTAATACTTCTCAGAAGAATAAATATAAATGTTAATAAATATATGAAAAAGATTCAAAATTTCTGCCCTTTAGTGAAATGCAAATTAAAACAGTGAAATTTTGCTTTACTCCAGAAAGTATGGTTGTCTCCAAAAAATCAGACAATAACAAGTACCAGCAAATCTGCTGGAAAAAAGAGGAACACTTCTCTACTGGTGGTAGGGATGTAAACTAGTATTATCAAAATTAGTAGGACGTTCCTCAAAACATGAAAGTTAGAAATTTCACTTGATTCAGTTATTGCCCTTCTAGTTATATTCCTGAATGAGTTAAAGACATGATATTACATAAATACCCATATCTAGAGCAGCACAATTCATAATCTATAGGAGGCAGCCTATATTGTCATCGATCAATGAATGGATAAATGAAAAATGGTATATATAAACAATAGAATACTAAAAATAGAATGCTGTAAAGAAGGCTAACTTTGAGTTTTAAGTGAAAATGCATGCACTGTGAGACCATAACATTAAGTGAAACAAATCAGATCCACTAGCCTAAATATTGAATGGTTTCTTATATATGACAAACTCAAAGGATAAATTAAACAGCAAGATAAATGATTGATAATAGGAAACAGGGATATGTATCTTTTCCATATAGGAAGGGGACCAAGAGATGCAGAGAGGGGATTGGAGGGGAGAAGGAAGTTAGGGGAAGGAGACTTAGAAAGAATTAGGATGTTATGTATATGTAGCAACTCCCCAACTCACCATTTGAATATAATCGTTATACACTGTAAACATGTACTAATAAAAATAAAAATTCAAGAAAATTTTACCATATGGCACAGAGCTACAAGTTACATTTTCTGATTTCAAAATATTATACATTATACCTGTATGTTATATGACTGTATAATATAAAATTATAGTAATCAAAACAGCATGTTGCTAGCCTAAAATAGGAATAGAGATCCCCTAGATAAGTCCATATGTGTACTGATTTATAGAACTGTGGAACTATTTTACATTCCCATCAGCAGTGTGGAAATGATCTCTTTCTCTAGGCCAGCAGTTGATGTTTCCATTATTTTTTTATTTTAATTTTAATTTTAACTTTTATTTTTTTGAGACAAGGGCTTGCTTTGTAGTTCAGGTTCGCCCTGAGCTCACTATGTAGCCCAGGCAAGCCTTGAACTCAGCAATCCTCCTGTCTCTGCCTCCTGGGTGCTGGGATTACAGGCATGAGCCACCACACCCAGCACTGTGGTATGTGGTATTGATTGCTGGTGGGCATGAGTCACCATGCCCAGCCTTGTATGTGGGTACTGGGTATGGAACTCAGGACCTTGCACTGGCAAAGTGTGAGGCAGGCGCCAGAACCACTGAGCTAAATCTCCAGCCCATCCATTATTTTTATTTTAGCCACTCCCATACATGTGTCATTTCTTTGTTGTTTTGTGTATCACGAGTAACAGTTGAAACATTTTATGCATTTATTTTCCATCTGCATATACTCTTCAATCTTTTCATACTGACTTGTCTTTTTCTAGTTAGATTTTTGGATTTTTTTACTGTTAAAATAGAGTTTTAAAATCTGTAATCTGGATGTTAGTTCTTTGTTAGATTTGTACTATACATTTTCTCTATCTACAGCTTATATTTACATTTCTACTGAGTCTTTTGCAGAAATTTTTTCTTTAGGATTTAGTAAGCTATAGGTTATTAACATTTCATTTCATATGCTTTTGGTGTCAATTTTAAGAATTCTTTACCTAGTCCTAGATCCCAAGACTTTCTTTTTTTTCCTGTTTTATAAGGTTTGAATTTACTTGTAATGATAAATTCTTAAGTTAATTTTTGTTTAAAACATGAGATTTATTCCAAAGAATTGAAAAAGTTATTCTTTCCCCATAAAATTGCATTATCCAGTTTTAAATAGGATGTATATTTTGAAAAATATATATATTTTTAAATAGGATGTATATTTTGAAAAGTTAAGAATTGTCACTTTACATATTCATGAAGCTTACTTTATTAAGACAACATAAGTACATGGTGAATCTGTTTCATCAGCTACCTTTAAATAATGTACAAGAGCCCTGTTATGGTTTGGGTCTACATGTCCCCCCAAAGCTTCCATGGTCATAGGTAGCCTTTTCAGAGGTGACTGAATCTAGTGTGTGTGATTCTGGGATTAAAGTGCCAGAGAAATGGGGTTTTTTGCTGTGACATTACCTGACCATGTAGCTCAAGAGCCTTTGGAACTGGCGTGTGGAAAGGGAAAGAGTTAGGAAATTATTCAGATATCATGGCATTCCAGAGCTGGAAAGCCTCAGGCTGTACTGCATGGGAGATTCTGGTTAGACCTCAGAAGACCAGAAAGCTGGTAAAGACCAGGATCAGGAAGTTTCTGCTTGGAAGAAGGACTGCACTGGCTCCTGGAATCTAGGTGATATCTGTTATACTGTAGCAGAAAGTTTGTCTGGATTTTACTTATCTCAAGAAAGTTTGCTTGAGACAGAGATTAAGGATAGTAGGTTAATTAATCTGGGAGAAGAAATTTCAAGGCAGTTTAATGTTGAGGCAATGGCATGGCTAGTGTTGGGGAGTTTTAGCCAGATTTATGTTGAGAGTCAAGAGCAAAGAGTCAGCGGGATGATTTAAAATATTTTGAGTTTGGTTGTAAGGAAGCTGCAGTAAAGCTGTGGACTGAAAAGACACAGCAGAAGAGATGTTGATTGCTGAGAAGGAACAGGAGAATAGAAAAGATGAACTGAGGACATCACAAGAAGTAGCAGAACTTGACCCTTTGAAGCCTCAAGGTTACAAGTGTGAAAGACTGCTTTAAGAAAATAACTGTAAGTGGCATATTCCAGAATGGTGCTGGCCTGGGGAAGTTGTTTCTCAGGATTTGTCTCATAGGCGCTTGACCTCTAGAGCCCAAAGAGAAGGAAGCCCAGCCACTGCTCCAGCTGGCAGTAAACCTTGTCGTGGTGACTTCTTCAGAGGTGGCTGAATCTAGAGTGTATGATGCTGGGATTAAGGGCATGTGGCTACTAAATCAGTCCACTGACTAGTTTGGCACTGCCCTAATCCTAGTGGCCTGGATAAAAGGGGCAGAAAGATGCTGCTAAAGTTCCCTTGTTGCTTTTGCTATTACATGGATGCCATGAACTGCTTCTCCTCTATAATGCCCCTCTGCCACATGCCACTTTGCCTTGGAGCCAGCCAGCTGTGGACTGAAACCTCTACAGACTGTGAGCTATTTTAGTGTGTAGTATTTTGTCTCAGCAATGAGAAAAAAGTAACTAAAACAGCCCTTGTGTCCTCCTTCACTAAAGATATATGAGAGCAAATGAGCATTCCGTAAGATCCCAGATTTCTTTGTTGATGCTCACGGTTCCTGACACTCTGCTTCTGCTCCGATTGATGGCGACGTTGTTAGGGATCAATGGCTGTTTGTCTTGTCTGAATTTCTGTGTTAAACCTCAGACCTGTTCAAATGTAAAGAAATAGCTTAGTGATTTTTAAAACCTCTTTTGAAGTGAGGCTCTTCCAAATTGGATTGCTAGCCTCTCATTGCACGTCTGTAGTGATGAATGTTTTAGAAGTTATTGACTTCATCAGTCAACAAATGTGAGTGGACATAGCAGGACCCAGACCCTCTGGAATCATAGAATGGGCATATTCCTTTTTGTTTGTTTCTTTGTTTTTAATTGATTTTATCAGTACATTTTATACATACATTATGATCACACTAAACATTGATAAATTTGTATCTGTACAAGACACATCTTTTTTCCCATTCCCCTGCCTTCCCTATAATCTTAATCTCCTGTACACATAACCTTTGTTTTCCTTTTTTAACTATCGACTTTTTTCTTTCCCTTCCTTACTTTCCCTTACATAGTTTACCTAAAGATCATATTTTACCTTGTTCTTACTTCTAAAAGTGAGTACGTCTCAAAGATATGAAACATCATTCCTGTCCACTGCTTAGTTCCTCTTTCCTTTCCTTCACACCAATGAATATATAAAATATTAATCCATTTCCTGTACATGTATTTACTACCATGTTTTGCTTACTAGCCATAATTTAAAACCATGTGAGGTGCACATGAGGAAAAACAGACACATAATACCAAGAATGGAGGAGCATAGCAAACAGATGAATGAATATGGGTAGGTACAAAGATTGAACAAAGATTCAGTCTCTGGTCTCAATAAGTTTTCAGTCCAGCAGGAACTAGGTCTACAAATCATTGTACTATACAATTGCACCAATGCAGAGAAACACAATGTATATACAAATAGCACAATTGGTGGGGGAACAAAGAGAAAGCTTCCCAGAAGCATTTGAGATAGAACAGAAGAGTAGTAGGAGGTCTTCAGTAGGTTCAGGGGAGCATTTCAGACAGGGTAGCATGAGGACAGGTGCTGGCACACTGGAAAGTACACCATGTTGAGAAAGTCTGAGGAAACCGGAAGAGGAAGTGAGGGGTCAAAATGTGGAGGTGAATAAGAGAGTAGAGCAGAGGCCATTTCATGGTGGGTTAGAAAATAAAAGCCATACTGGTAGAATATGCTATAGAAAAACAACAACAAAAAATAATGTTTGACCACCGCCGGCATGTTTCTTTATTTTCTTTTTAAAGAATCTGTTTATTGTTCACACATACGTACTTTTAAATAGGTTTAGGATAGTCCCACATAGTAACTAGACAAAGTAAACCTGAATGTGTATAGATAAAGTATAAATAATCACAATATAGATAGCACCAATTTACTTGGCTTTAAGGAATGTCACTATTATCACTAATGCCCCTCCCAGATCTACCTCCTTACCTTCCTCCTCAGAAACAACTCCTAAAAAGCTGAGCCCAGGGACAGAACAGACTCACTTGATTTCCAAGCTCACATTGTCCCTCTGCTTCCCCATGGATATTTCACTGACTTTTCTTGCAACATAACAATAAGTGCTTTCTATTTTTAAAACAGGAAAGAAGATCAGATACCATCTTTTTTAACACCTTTGTTTTACACTAGAAAAGTTGAGGCAAAATTCAACGGGAAATTTAAAACTAGTATCTAGTACTCTGTTCTTTCTGTCTCCCTCGTTCCCTCTCTCTAACATCATTTTAACATTTTTTTACTAGAACAGGTTTGAGATATATAATAAAAACATTTATTGTGCTGGGTGTGCTGGGCGTGGTGACTCATGCCCACCAGCAATCAATACCACATACCATAGTGCTGGGTGTGGTGGCTCACACCTGTAATCCCAGCACTTGGAAGGCAGAGACAGGAGGATTTCTGAGTTCCAGGCTTGCCTGGGCTACATAGTGAGCTCAAGGCCAGCCTGAGCTTTTTTGAGACCCTGTCTCAGAAAAGAAAAAAAAGAAAAAAAAATTTATTGTGGGGAGTCAGTACATATACATATTGAATCTTTATCTTTTTTACTTCCTCTTCCCCTTTCCTCTCTCTTTGTCCACAGATCCTTTTCTGTGTCCAACAGATCTAGCTCACTGTTTCCCATCATCTATCATTCATTTTGTTCTTTAAATTATTAATACATTGTATTTTTCATATAAGAGAAACCATGCACTATTTAAGCTTCTGTGTCTGATTTACTTTGCTTAGCATGATGATCTAAAGGTGCATCACTTTTCTATAAATAATTCAAATTTATCCTTCTGTATGACTGAATAGAATTTCATCGTTATCTTAGTTATTTTCTCATTGCTGGGACAAAATACTCAATGCTCACAAGTTAAAGGAGAAAAGATTGATTTTAGCTCATAGTTTGTAAAAGTTTCAGTTTATAGTTGGCTAGATCCAAGGGAGAGCATCATAGCAGAGGGCCATCATAGAGGAGAAACAGTCTGTAGCATGGCAGGCATGGCAGCAAGCAGCAGCAGCAAGCAGCCAGCCTGCTTTTTCCCCTTTATCCCATTCAGACTACTAGTGTTTTGGGTCATGCCAACCAGAACTATGCTAATTCCAGTCAGTGGACTACCTGCGAAAAGCCCCATGAATGAACACCAAGGACAACATCTAGATACAAGTCATAACAATTTTGTATATATATTATCCCTTCATTTATTGTTAGGAATAGGCTGTTCCCAAGATTTAGCTCTTGTGTGTTGTACTTTTTTTTTTTTTTTTTTTGAGACAGGGTCTCACTTTGTAGTTCAGGCTGGCCCTGAGCTCACTATGGTGCCCAGGCAAGCCGCCGCGAACTCAGCAATCCTCCTATCTCTGCCTCCCGAGTGCTGGGATTACAGGCGTGAGCCACCATGCCCGGCATTGTGGTATGCAGTGTTGATTGTTGGTGGGCGTGAGTCTCCACACCCAGCATTATATGTGGTTACCGGGGATTGAACTCAAGAATTTGCGCTTGCGAGGCAGGCGCCAGAACCACTGAGCTAACCCTCCGGCCCTCTTGTGTGTTGTACTTATATAAACACGTATATGTGTGTATCACTGTAAAATGATGTCTTCAACCCCTGAAAAAAACCTAGAAGTATAGCTGAATGAAATAGAATGTAGATTTTGAAGAACTTCCATTCTGATCTTCATAGTTTATATGCACACCAACAATGTACAAGGGTTCCTTTTACTTTGCAAACTTCACCAGAATTGGTTGCCTTTTTACCATGTGGTTATATAATTATTCTTTCTGCAGGAAAATGGAATCTCAGTATTGTTTTGATGCGCATTTTAGACCTTGCAGTTCTGATTCTATTTGGAGTCATAAAATCTTGACTTTTGTCTGGTACTCTCATTGTCTATCTTAGGTAAAACCATTGTCCCCTTTATTCCATCATCATTACCATGGAATTCTGTACTTAGGATCACAGGGAGAGAGAAAAGCACTGTAACTATTATCCCAAGAATTAGTTATAATAAATTACATCTCCCTGCTGTAGTACTTACTTTGAGGGGTGGGGAGTATGTATTTTCTTAATGTTTAATGGACTAATTATTAATAGTATGAGCCAACAGGAGTGTCCACTTAAAAATCTGAATCACTAGGAGTTTCAATTTAAAATTCATAAATCATGTTGGCTCTACACCAAGGATACCATTTCAAGGAGTGAAATGAGAAAAATTAAAACTTGTCTCTTATTTTCTCTGAAGAATGAAAGATTAATACAAAAATGAAAACATCTTAAGCAAGAGAGTAGGGCTCTGCTCGTGCATAATGTACACAAACCCCAAAAGTGCAAGGGCTTTTCTGTGGAGATCTGTTTACAAGCTTTCAGGGGTGGTGGCTCTCTAAAGGCTTTGCATCCTAAGCATGAAAATCATTATTCAGCCGTGACTCTCAGCTTCAGCTGATTAGCTATTCTTGCCTCATCTGTGTCTCATCTGTCCTTCGAAATAAAACAACTATGGCACTAGAAGAGAAATCCCAAGGTCATTAAATTACTACATGTGGAAATAGGAGGGTTTTTTTTTTAAGACTATTTCTTCTAACTCTGTTAGCAAATAAGGAAAAAGAAACCCAGGAAATGTCACTTAAAAGTCAAGGAAGAGTGGAATTTAACATGTGGTTCATTATTCTTACTACATCAGTCATTTTCTCGGCCAGTGATATAGACTGCACCCATCCATACCCACCCGTGCATGTAGATTAGGCTGCCTGTGAACGTCTCTGTGAGTCTTTCAGTGACTTTGCTCTGTGACTCTATGCTTCTGCTCAGAGGTGACCAGGACCCTGTATCACTGAAGGACCCTTCTTTATCTGCAAGAGTCCCCAGCAGTACACAGAGATGCAACAAGGCTCGCAGAGTGGGCCTTTAAATCCTCAGGCCCCTGTGATTCTGCAGGTAAAAGGAGTGAAGTTGGTAAATCTGTCAGCAGATGCACTTGGGGAAGATTAGCAAATTAGCCTCTCAACACCCTACGATAAGCTGCCAGACTTTTTAAGTGCAGGGCATGTCCAACTAATTTGACCACAGTTTCTTCCCTCTGTTTTTGAATATTCCCATCATTAACCACAGATTTACGTTTTATGGGCTCCACCTTGTAAATCATGATTAGAGGATTTCTTCTACCCATTAGGTGGCCTCATTTCAGCATTCCAAAATGGGCCAGGCTCTGCTTCGGCACACATAGACAAACATCGCTGTTAGGAGCTGGACCTATCAAGGAAATCAGTCAGTGTGGGGTTTGACCAGTCAGTGATACATAACAAGTATGTATGGAAAATTTACTGCCAAGTTTCTCCTGAACAATAACGACAAGATAAAAACATTGAATCCTCATTGCCATCCCCAAAGAAAGGAAAATTATTTAAACTCTGTCATAATGAAAGATAAATGTGAATCATTTAATGGAAGTACCTTGAAAGCATAATGATAAATAAAATAAATCAGACAGTTTAGATATCCCTTTTATGAGAAACTCAATATAAATAAAGATCAAAATAAAAGATAGATAATAGGAAATAGAGAGATACTTTTTAAAAAGGGAAAGGGGCCAAGAAATGGTAGGAAGGGGGGAAAAAAAGAGAGGAATGAAATGAAAAATGAACTGAGGCATGTTGTGTACATTGACCAATGCCCCACAAGGAACCTAATCTTTATGCACTGCAATATGAACTAATAAAAGAGTAGAAAGAAAACCTCAGCCATAGTTTTGTGTTTATAGGCAACAAATATATACAGTTTACTAAAATGGATCATGTGTATCAATAGAATTCAAGTAATTTTATATTTGTCAGTGTTTGTAGGTGAACTGAAGAACCTTTTCACTACCCATCTTCTTTCTCAAGGCACTTCTTTCTTTCACTCATTCATATGAAGTAAACATATTTATGTAGTACCTGCTGCATTCAGAGTATTGTCCTAATGGCTACAGATCATGGTGAACAAGCCAACAAAAATAACCATAGGGGCTGGAGGGTTAGCTCAGTGGTTCCAGTGCCTGCCTCGCAAGCGCAAGGTCCTGAGTTCGATCCCAGTAACCACATACAATGCTGGGTGTGGAGACTCACGCCCACCAACAGTCAATACCACATACCACAGTGCCGGGCATGGTGGCTCACGCCTGCAATCCCAGCACTCGGGAGGCAGAGACAGGAGGATTGCTGAGTTCCAGGCTTGCCTGGGCTACATAGTGAGCTCAGAGCCAGCCTGAACTACAAAGCGAGACCCTGTCTCAAAAAAAACAAAAACCCATAGATTCCCATCCTAGTAGTGGAGACAATTTATCAATCAGTAAACAGGTAAGCAGATATAAAGATAAAATTATTTTGTGCACATATGTGTAATATTTATACAATGTCAGGGATAAGTTCTATGGAATAAAGTAGGAAAAAGTGCCATGGATTAGATGGGATAGGATATTTTAAATAAAGAAATTGAGCTTTCCCAGGATCAGCCTATTCCTATTGTTGAGTGTTAGATGCTTGTTAGGTCTGAGTTGAACAGCTATGGTGGCTTCATCTGTCTTAGGAGCTTCATCAGATGGGTCCCAGGGGATCACACTGAGAGCACCACACACTTCTGTTCATGCCAGGGTTTCCTAGGGTGTGGAGGACCTGCCCTGTAGGTGCTGGGGTGATCTGGCTGCTATGCAGATGTCTGCAGAAGACTCATAAATTCTGCCTTAATACCATTGCTATTGTCCTTTAGGTTTTTTTTCTAGGAGAAAGTCCCCTTCAGTGATAGTTTCTAAGTATCCTTTATACCAATAAATAATTCAATAAAAAAGAGTTTTCCAACACCTGCTATGTACTGGGCTCTGAAATGTTGACACTAATACCTGGTCAAAACAATGTTAGTAATTTATCTTCATTTTATTAATTTTACTTAATTTGTTTTTCTTTTTTTGAGACAGGGTATCACTGTAGTTCAGGCTGACCCTGAACTCACTATGTAGCCCAGGCAGTCCTTGAACTCAGCAATCCTCCTGTCTCTGCCTCCCAAGTGCTGGGATTACAGTCATGAGCCACCATGGCCAGCAGTTTTGCTTAAATTTAAACAAAGAGGGGAATATTTAATACATAGTGCTACAAGTTATTTTACACATTGCAAGAATTGTGGAGGTGGAACCTGAATTGCTGAAAAAAGAGGCACTATCTATACCTCACCAAAGCTGATGGCAAACTTTACTTCTCTTTCCCATTAGATTCACATATCACTAGGTAATGGATAACACAAAAAGCCAAAACTTCTGGTGATTTTCAATCACCAAAGCTGATGGCAAACTTTACTTCTCTTTCCCATTAGATTCACATATCACTAGGTAATGGATAACACAAAAAGCCAAAACTTCTGGTGATTTTCAATCTGTGTTATATATAGAAATTCAAAATTTCTGCTTGTGTCTAAATACTTTCCTGATGATAATGTTAACCTATCCACAGTCAATATGTGATTTGAGTCTTCTGTGAATCTGCAAGCTGTTCTTATTCCCTTGAACATTTTCTGCATGTTGGGCTGAAAAAAAAATAATCAACAACTATGAGTACAGTGAATTCCCCTGATGACTATTTCAAGGATTTCTGACAATCCTTACAGTTTACATACACAGAGGCCAGGAAATGTGACTAAAAGGCTAGAATTCTAATAAGAATCCTGAAAATTTCTCTGACTGTCCTGAGAGGGGATGAAAATTTATCTTAAGGCAAAAATATTTTAAGTGGGTCAGCTTTGTCAGCTGAACCAGTCAATTCCTCATGCCTCATGTCCACAGATGGAACGCAAGATGTGCTGACGTTGAAATGATGTTAAAAATAAAATATCCCCATAAGCATTCATGCATCGCTCATGTCTCACATTCATGGATAGAAAACAGAATGAAATGATGTTGAGATGGTGTTAAAAATATTGTTTCAGGGGCTGGAGGGATAGCTCAGTGGTTCCAGCGCCTGTGTCACAAGTCCAAGGTCCAGAGTTTAATCCCCAATAACCACATACAATGCTGGGCGTGGAGACTCACGCCCACCAGCAATCAATACCACATACCACAGTGCCGGCTGTGGTGGCTCACGTCTGTAATTCCAGCACTCAGGAGGCAAAGACAGGCAGATTGCTGAGTTCGAGGGTTGCCTGGGCTACATAGTGAGCTCAGAGCCAGCCTGAACTACAAAAGTGAGACACTGTCTCAAAAAAAAAAAAAAATTGTTTCATAAGTCTAAGCATGGTTGAAAGTAACACTTATGGAACACTAAATCTTTCTACTCACCTTTTCTTCTTCCATAGTTAGCTCATGGCTCCTTTCCTCAAAACTATTGAAATATTGGTTGAACAGCTTGCAAAAAAATCCCCCCCCCCATCCAAATTCTGGTTGTCTCTGTCTGCCTGGTCCTGTCTCTTGTCTCTCTCTCTTCCTGTCCTCACAAACTGCAGTGTATTTTTTATAGAACGTGAACACACATGTAAATTTATCTTGTTTTTCAGAGTTCTTGCACGTTCATATTATTTTAAAGCTATGCGTGGTTTCTTTCAAAGAAACCAGTGACTCCAAAGGATCCTTATACTCTAAATTCTTTATCACTTGGTTCCATAAAAAAGAGAATTTAAAATTAACTTGTATGCAATCCATTCATCTTCTAAAAATAACTGATTATACCTGTTGGGTGTTTTCAAAGTTATTTCAACATCTCTCTCTCTAGAAATTATCTTTCTATAGATAATTGACAATGATATTTTTAACAGATCTAGAAAGAACACTCAACAAAATTGGCTAAGTCTGTGAATCTTTCTAATAGATTCCCAGTGAAATGGGTTATTTTCCCTGTCCAAACTCGGCAAGTCCATGGAAGGAGTGGGTCTACACTGCTATCTGAGAAGCAAAATTGAGTAATTTAGCTGATCTCTTTGTCCTCTACTTTCTGATTCATAGCAAGGTCAGACTGGTTTTAGAGAGATAAGCATCAAAGCCAATAGGGTTTCAAGAACTCACTGCTAAAGGGCTTGCCTTTTTTTCTTCAGAACACGTGGGTTAGAGCTGGCCCATTTTTATTTTTATTTATTGTATGTATTTGCCCTGTAGCTCATTCTCTAAGACATAATCCGAACAGAAATACTAGAGTTTTTAGAGTAGCTCCACATGAGGTGTCTATGAAGGCCTACAGTGCACCCTGGATGACTTCCAAGCTTTTTCAAAGCCATCTGGAGTCTTTTAAAGTTATCATTGTTTAAAAAACCTGCAGAGAGAAGACAGAAAATTTGAGGTCTCGGGAGAAAAGGAAGAAATAAGATTGAAGGTAGCCAACAGATGTGGAAAATTCAGTGCTGTCCTCTCCAAGTACATTAGGTAATAATACTTGCCTTTCTCTGCTGTCTCAGGTACACTCTCTCTCCTGAGGGCCCCCTTTTCGCCAACACCACCTGTCTGTGTTGAGAAAAGTGGCAGTCTTCTTTGTTGGTGTCTTCTCAGTCCCTGTGATTCGCTCTTGTAATTTTCATCTACACAAAATCAGTACAAAATCCTTTCTGTTTCTCCTAATGTCATGGGCATAAATGAATTTGGTTCTGAATTTAGAGTCCAAAAATTTTTATTTTTCTAAGCCTCTCTTATCAAATTCTGGCAACATCTTCCTTTTACCAGTGGTATATTCATCTCTGCTTCTCATTATGCTTCGTCGTGGTCCCTTCCCTTTAAGGATTCTCCCTCTGCTTCCCAACTTTATTTCCCATTTTGCGGATCTCTAGAGGTGAGTCCCAGTCCTTACTCCCATCCTGTGCTTCAGTATCTACCTGCCATACTTCCTGTTTCTCACCCCAGCATCTCATCTGCCTCTGTCATATTATCTCCTCTTAGTTTTAACTAATTTTCTCCTTTATCTCACTCCTTGCTTGCTGAGCAAATTTCAGAGATCTTCAGGAACAACATAAAAATTATGTGAAGCAAGATTAAACTTTAAGTACCTTTCCCTTGAAATAGCATACACCCAAAAAAATTGGAATCCAAAGAAAAGTTACCCCAACTTGACCCAATAGTATTGTTCAGTGAACTTAAATAGGAGCAATTTACCACATAAGCATATGTTCAAGAACATTTCCTGTCGGTATTATGGAAATGCTGTAAGTACTGCTCGGGAGTGAAAGGTACACTCAGTTCAATTCATTCCTATTTTGATAATGTGATCTTAATCAGCAGAAGCTAAAAATAGAGATTCCTGATTCCTGGAAAGGATTGACTCCAATTTCTCTTTCCAAGGAATTAGAAATGAAAAGTCGAAGGGTCTTAACTTCCTGGGAGGATATACAAAACTAAAAACACATTTTCTCTACCAGTATTTCTCATACATAAGAAGACTGATGAGCACATTTAGGTTTTGGAAAATACTTCTTATGCAGTTGTAACCTAGAGAAATTCATGGTACCTTCTAGAGAATGGAACACTTTTTTGAACTTTGAATTCTTACAGAGAGTGAAGATTTTAAGTTTGGAATGTAACCTTTCATAATGAAAAGTTTTCTTATGAAAGGTTAATTTCCTGATCTTTCTTAAATGTGGAGAGTTGCTATAAATATTTAGGCATCTATCTATCTGCTGATCTATCTATCTGTAGTGGATTTATTTGGATTTTGGGAATGAGCAATCAAACCAATAGATCATAAATGAAAATCTAAAAAGCTATCTGCATGTAGATCGATGGAAAACATTTGAGGATGTTTCATTCTTTACTGACTTCAGTTATCATGTGTTATTCTTTATTATTTGGATACATAAAGTTAAGGAAATGGACATTCTGAATGGGCCAGAGGTATGTGGAGAGGGGAGCCCAGGGCAGCGCCAGCGTCATTTCACGAGCTCTGTGCAGTGAGGCCTGAGGATGAGAACAGTCCATAGACACTGACACTGTTCCTTCTATCCACTCTACTTTGGAATGAATCATCTAATGTGACTATCCACTTGCTCCTGTTTTCACTTAATAATTACTGCATTTTAGTGCGGCTTTGTGAAATTTGAGTGTAGCCTTTCAGAAAGCTGGATGTTGTAACATTCAGAACATGTACAATATTTTGCTCTTTCCCTTCCTACACAGCATCCTTGTGGAGAAGAATGCACCTTCATGCTGATTTATCAAGGCTTTGCAATAATTAATACCATGATCAGAAGATTCAACAGACATTTTATATTTTATTACACTGATATATCAATGAGTCATGTTCTTGGCTCAGTTTACTTCTTTGAGGTAAACTCAGCAATGGAAAACTGATTTACCTCCTCTGTGCTACTTTGGGCTTGCTTATTGTTAAGCAGTAATTCTCTTTTTTAGGAAACCAACTTGCACTTTTCTGTTAATCAACAGCGTTTGTTCATAAATTCAAAATAAATGCAAATGAGTTTTAAATCCCCATCTGCATATAACAGGGAGAATAATGAATAAGTTTTGCTTATTGGTAAGAAAAAAGAGGGTAAAGCAATAAATTATTTATTATCCTATTTAGAAAATTACCAACAGGAATGAAATGAGGTCCAGGCAGCACAGAGAGTCACAGCTCATCTGCCTCCGTGCTTTGCTAAGCAACATGAGATAACTTGACTTCAGTAGCAAAAAGTAAGATGATGCCTTTGCTTGAGGGTTTTTTTTTTTGAGGACAAAAGATGTACTATCTGGTGCTCAATCTACAAGTACATTTCTGATCACACAGTCTCAGTCTCTTCACACAGTAGTTTGCGAAGACAGTGGCACAACAACCTCATCATATAACGTGTAAAAATCAAACTATGGAAGAATGAAAAGAGTTACTTCTAGAAGTCAGTTAAATAGAAAGAAAATCAGAAGTTGTTTCCATATGGAATAGTTTTGCAAGAGATGGGCTATGAATTGAGAATATGAAATATAGTGTTTTCATATTTAGGTAAAAATGACTTGGTTAAGGAGTTGGGCTATGAAACACCAAATCAATAAAACAAGTGTAAAAGTTTGAAGGATCATCTAATCCCAAACTGAAAACCATACATTCAACTGAACAATGCCGTGGAGGACATTCCTACTATCTCTTATTTCAAGAAATATTTAAGATGGGAGATACACAATATGATCTAAGCCCAATGAAACAAAATTAATAGATGAAAGTATTAGAAATACATTAAAGGTTTTAAAAATCCTTTTAGTTGTAGAATGATGTGTAACTTTTTCCTACCTTTCTATATTTTTAATAGCTCTGTAGTTTCTGTATAGACTATTTATAACTGGCAATTCATATGTATCTGACAACCATGGTCTTGAGCAGACCACGATAGATTGTGCTAATTTTCCTCCCTGGAATGACATTCAGAAACCTACATGTCATCTGGTGGCAACACCAGGGAATTCTTCTCCACCCAGTTGGAAAAACTCTGCCTGCTATTGAGACGCATTGGAGGAACATAAGCAGAGCCATATGACTGGTCTGGAATGCTTTCGTGAGTTGAGATTATGGGAGAAGAAATGGACTGCACACTGGGAAAAGAAGAAAGAAATGGAAAACAAGATGACACTTAACATTTTGACTTTGGTGACTCTCATCTCTGGCAGTCACTTGAAATTTTGCTCCTCCAGGTTGAAGTCCATGAACCAGCTGGGAGTTGACTAATATGCAGATGCACAAGCTACAGATGGACCTATTGAGTTCAAACCTACATTTTAACAAAGTACTTGCATAATTGCTGGGCATGGTAAACTTGGAGAACTACTTTTGAGAAACACCTTACATAAGGGCTTTTGAATACTTTTTACCTGCATTTTCCCCCTCTTTGCTCCTGCATTTGGGTATGTGGTGTTTGTTTCTGCTTGCTTTAAAGAGTGATTATGCTCACCAGACATCCTATAAAAATTGCTTTTGACAATTTTGCCTTAATCAGGAAGTAACACAAGCAAGCAAATATAAACAAATAGATTCATTGGTGCAAAGTGCTATATTTTCATCATAAATTTTAGCCTCAATCAATGTAAACAGATAACTCTTTGGTTTTTCTTTTTTTTTTTTTTTAAGTACTGAGGAATCAAACTCTGGCCATGGTACCAGAAGCTAGGCATGGTACCACTTAAGCTAAATCCTCAGCCCAACTCTTAGCTTTTTAAATACTAACCTTAAGTCTGTTTTTATGTTAGCATAGCAATTCCTAATTTTTCCCACCACTCACCTACTACAATTCTCCCCTTTCTTTTGTTTTTAATGCTTTGTTGTGATTTATTTTGAGAGTTTGTATAATAGAAAATAATATCTATCCACATTTGCTTGTAGAGTGATAGTTTGGCTTATTAATAAGTATTTAGATTTTTACATTACTGATTTGTTTTAGGAGCAATGAGGGTACTTAGGGAATATATGGATTAAAATAACCTGGAAAGACTACAAATGAAGAATTAGGATATGAAAGAACAAAGGGAAAAGTGGTCAGAAAATGAAAAGTATAGTCAATGAGCTGGGAAAGCTACAAATAAATCCCATAAAGTGATGTTTAACTTTGCCAGCTCCTAAGTCAACAATAGCTTTGTGTTTTCAGGAAGATGGGGCCAGAATAAGAAGTAAAATCAAGTGCAAATAACATAGGCTGTTTATTTATTTATTTTTCTTTTTTTCTACTTACACACACTTAATTACCACTGGTTGCATTAGAAGGAATCTAACCAAACATCAAAGATTCATTCTCAGTAAAACTTCACAATGGCTGTGCAGAGCATCAGAGTTAATCTCCTGGAGAGCTTTCTCTGCACACACTGTCATTCACCCGGTAAATACTGATCCCTGCAGTTACAGGCCTGTGAAGTTGTGCCACCTATCTCAGGAGTAGATGTGCCAAAAGTAGCTATGTTTAGCCCAGATTTTATATTCTGCATCCTGAGACTATTTTTTTTTTGTACTACAAATTCTTCTTTGTTCTTGTTTGCTTCACTAATTCTCACTACCAAAATGTAGCCTTTGAGAGGCTTTTCTTGAAGACACTCAGTAAGAGACTTTGACTGGAGACAAATACTTAATCAAATTTAAATTCAACTGACTGGAAAATAAAGAAAAGGGTCAGCAGTACTTATTTGCTAAGTGGTTTCTCTTCATAGGTTTTTGGATTACTTTTGAAGGAATAATACTTACTAGTTGGAAATTGCACTAATATCTAAAGTTCTCTACCAAGCTACATTCTTGCATTCAAACTAAGATTGTATAATAGAAGAAACACAGAAAAGGATACAGATGCTTTCAGTTTAGGTCCAAATTCTAATTTTTTCTAGGTGAGTAAACCTGAGCATACTCTTTGGGGTTTGGTTTTTTAATTCCTCTACTCTGAAACACAAATAATATGTGCAGGATTGATTTGAATCAACTTAGTGTAGTATGCTTGTAAATGTTAAAATGTAACAGAACGTGATATGTTATTGAAGAAAGTGGCATTATGTAACAAAAACATCATGGAACCAATCAGATCTCTGTTCAAATCCCTGACCTACTCCCTACCAACTGCATGAACCTTCATAAGCAAAACAACCTCCCAAACTTCAGTTTTCTCCAGTCTATAAAACAAAACAAAACAAAAAATATGAGCTAACCTGTTTTGCAAGAATTAAAAAACACACTTATAAAATATTTAATAATGCCTAATAGATAGAATATGCTGAAAAGCATGACATACTGTTAATTTCCTTATTGCCACTACAACTGAAAACATCCAAACTTTTATAATGAGAAAAAAAATCTTTATAAGGAAATATTTTTTCCTTTACAAGCTAGCTGGAAGATGAGAGAAGTAAAAACAAAGATGAGATATTTTAAGGACAGAAAACATTCACATTCAGCTTAATGTCCTGGCTCATTTTCTAGAACATTTCATTTAATACAGCTTTCTTAAATTTTTTACCAGACTCCTGGCTTTTGAGAAGGGATAAACATCTCATGAAACCAAGAGAGGAGTTGTTACAAATTTTGTTTGAGGGTACCGAAAACCCTTTCTTCCACCTGTTTTGTTTGTTTATATGCAAATCAAAAAATAGATTGATTTAAAACTTACATTGTTATTTTTATTCTTGACTTTTTTCTTATTCTAAACCTATGTATTGAATTTCCAAAATAAAGCCACTGTATAATCATTGTAACATGAAGCCATTTGCCTTTGAGAAATAGGCTATGAAATCATATTCTGTTCTCAGAAGATTCTGTTCTTTATTGATATGAAGCTTGGTACATTCCATCAAACACTAGATTGTTTTTAAGAGAAAAAGGCAGAAAGGACAGGTGTGCTTAGGGCGTGGAGTAAATAGTACAAATGAGCACAATAGTCATGGCAACACACTTTAGTTCACTGTGGGGAAAGCCCACCCTTACTTGTATCAGACCAAAGATAAACCTCTCCTTCACCTCCTTTAAAATGCCTTATGTCTAAAACACAAAAATGATCGAATCATCTCTCTTCATAATTCTAAAATTATTATCATATGTTTGATGCTAAATATTGGCCTGGATCTCTCATTCCAAATTAAATTAATTCTCAGCTGCAAATCTAACTTAGTGATAACCATATGTCCACCTTGTAACAACAGACACAGAGCTATTTGTGGGATGTTATTTTATTATGTAATCTTAAGTGATTCCATTTTTAGGGTTCACGTTTATACTATATTGACCACAGCAAAATCTAGGTTAGTGAATATGACATCAGATGTAATTTCTGGACAAATTGTATCAGTAACACCTGCAGATCATATATAAAAATGCCAGGACAGGAGCCAGAAAGAGGCCTTGGAGCACAGCCAAACACCAGTCTCTGAGGCCACATTTAGCGCAAGTGAAGCAGCACTGAACTGCGTTTGTATGTGATGGATGGGCCCTGGAAGGCACTGCCTTAGCATTCATCATCATCATCATTATGGGGAGGTGGCTTCTGGCATGGTGAGGGGGTGAGGGGAGAAGCATACATTTCCAAGTCACTGGGAAAGTATTACTACTCATGCTTAATAAATTAGTTTACTTTTTAAAATGTTAAACCACATCCTCCAAAATATCACAGCTGCTGTTTTAGAGACATTAGAAAATCTGCTTGCAAGTAGAAGGAGGAGGCTCATAGGAGCCCATTATGTGGAGAAGTTCAAATAACCAGAACCAAGGAGTCAATCCTTGTGGCCAGGAGGACAAACGGTGATTGGGGGGAAAAAATCTCTATTTGAAGAAAATGACGACAGGCCTACAGGTGACTGCTTAGATTCCAAAAAGACACCACCCTCAGATGGGCCAGAGATTTACCAGCTTTTTATTTTGTTCTAGACAATGGCATTTTTTTGCTCAGAAGGGTCTTACTCTTATCATTGCCAGCAAACTTAACTTCAAAAAGAGACTAATAGTAACTAGCAGTGTACCTAGAACTTTTTATTTTCCTTTTATAGCAAAGTTAGCTTAAGAAAATTGTAATAGATTCATAGAGGGAAAAAGTCTGTCCTGGAAAGGAGAGAGTGATTCTCCATGTTTAGTGGAACAGAAAATAGAATACAGAATGTTTTATTCATAGAAGTAAAAAGAAAGCAGCAGAAGAAAGTACTTAAATCATATAGCTACCTCTTACCACACAAAAATCCATTTCAGTTGGACTAATGAGCTAAATAAAAAACTAAGTCTGTAACACTTTCCAAGAGAATACAAGAGAACGACCTTTCAAACATGAGGACAGAAGGTTTCCATTTTTTCTGTAGCAATATTATTTGTGAGTTATAAATAGATAGAATATCATGTAATTTAAATTGCTTAAGTTGGTATATTTTCATACATTTATAAAGTGGCAAAACTAGCACCACCATCTAATGTTAGAAGTGCTTTAACTTTGGCTGAAAAAAAAGAATAAATTGCTGTGTCTATGCCTGTCATCCATCACCCGAGTCATCTTCCCTCAAACGGTAGAGATTTGGGTTGTTTCTTCCTTTCAGATATTATGAATAATACTTCTGTGTCCAAGTTCTTGCGTGGCCACATTTTCATTTATACTGTGCCTTCATTACCTAGATTAATTGTATCATGAGTTATTTCTAAGTTTAGCATTTGGAAAAACTTCCAAGCTCTTTCTGCATAGTGGCTGTATCATTTTACCTTCCTCCAAGCAATATATGAGCTGTTTGGTTTTCCATTAACTTGTCTCCACTTGTAAATTGCCTTTTATTTTTAAAATTTGAGTCATCTTTGTGTGAAGTAGTCACAGTTTTGCAGTTTTGATTTGCATTTTTCTAATAACCATGTTGAACACTATCTTTTATGCTTATTGGCTATTTGTATGTCTTTGAAGAAATATCTGTTCAGATCATTTGCCTATAGTTTTAATTTGGGCTTTCTATTGTTGAGTTGTAAGCATGTTATATATATTCAGTATATAAGTCCTTTGTCATGTATGTAATTTGCAAACGTTTTCTGCCATTCTGTGTTTTGTCCAGCTGTTTTCTTGATAGTGTCTTTTGAAATACAAAAATGTTTCATTTTGATACAGCTCAAGCCACTCAATTTTTGTTGATCACTGTTTTTACTATTTTATCTAGGAAATCATTGTTTAATCTAAGATCACAAAGATTTATTCCTGTGTTTAATTCTAAGGGTTTCAAAGTTTTAGCTGTTTGTCTTAATAAGAGAGGAGTTCACATTCATTCAATTGAATATGGATATCCAGTTTCCAAGCCCCATTTGTTGAAAAGTCTGTTACTTCTTCTCTGTGCTTGGCACTTCTGTTGGAGATCAAGTGAAAACAAGTACAAGAATTTATTTCTGCATTCTGAGTTCTGGTTCACTGATCTATATGTCTATTCATATGACATTATGATAGTCACATTTGATTACTGTAGCTTTGTAGTATTTTGAAAAAGAAAAGTACAAAGTCTCTAAATGTATTCTTCTGTTTTAAGATTATTTTGGCTATTCTGAGTCTCTTGAAACTGTAAATTTTAGCTTCAGTTGTCAATCACTGCTAAAAGGCAACTTGAATTGTTATAGAAATACTGTTGACTGTGTAGGTAATTGGGAAAAATATAGCTAAATTAACAATATTAAATCTTTTCATTAGTACACATGGAATATTATTCTCATTTGTCTTTAAAATTTTTCTTTAATATTTATAGTTGTACAGGCATTATGCTTCTTTTGTTAAATCTATTTCTCAGAATTTTTGGTACATTGTAAATGATATTTTCTTAATTTTCAGGTTGACAGTATAAAGAATTGTTTATATGTGTTTATCTTGCATCTTGTATCCTGAAGCCTTGATACATTAGCTTATTCATTCTACTAGATTTTAGTGCATTCCTTAGTATTTTCTATGTATAAGTTTACTTTGTTTCTGAAGAGACATTTTTGTATTTCAATTAGGATGCTTTTAAAAATTCTTTGCCTAATTTTTCTGGTTAGAACCTCCATTAAACTGTTCAATAAAAGGGGCAAAAACAAATGTTTTGTCTTTATCCTCTTTTAGGCAGAAAGTGTTTAGTCTTTCATCAGTAAGTAAGGTACAAGATAGAGCGCATTTTAAAAAGTCTTTATTTGTAAATTGTATATACACAT
Organism: Thryonomys swinderianus; assembly: GCA_004025085.1. NCBI lineage: Eukaryota > Metazoa > Chordata > Mammalia > Rodentia > Thryonomyidae > Thryonomys > Thryonomys swinderianus. The sequence goes on from PVIC010001088.1 coordinate 98,731, forward strand.
CATGATCACACTCAATATTGAGAATTTGTACCAGTGTATGACACAACTTAATTCTCATTTTTTTCCCAGTCCCCTACCCATCCATAACCCCCACCCACCCCTAAATACACAAGCTTTGTTTCCCCTTTGATTACCATCATTTTTTTTCTTTACTCCTCATTACTGAACCCTGTACCCAATTTCCCTTTGGATATTTTCTATTTCACAATATCCATCATACAACCTAGAACAGATTAACAAATTCAGTTTCTTATACCAGAGAAAAGATACCATAGTTAGGGCTGGAGATTTAGCTCAGTGGTTCCAGCGCCTGCCTCGCAAGTGCAAGGTCCTGAGTTCGATCCCAGTAACCACATATAATGCTGGGCATGGAGACTCACGCCCACCAGCAATCAATACCACATACCACAGTGCCGAGTGTGGTGACTCACGCCTGTAACCCCAGCACTCAGAGACAGAGACAGGAGGATTGCTGAGTTGGAGGCTTGCCTGGGCTACATAGTGAGCTCAGGGCCAGCCTGAACTACAAAGCAAGACCCTGTCTCAAAAAAAAAAAAAAAGATACCATATTTACACATCTATGACCTATTTATTTCACTTATGAGTATGTCCTCACGGTACATCCATTTGCGTATAAATGACTCAAATTTATCACTCTTTAAGGCAGAGTAATACTCCATTTTATAGAAA